>LIEC01011072.1:63674-95574 GCA_001925005.1 Drosera capensis | reverse complement strand
GAGGACCCCGGCCGAGGAGATATCGACCGAGGTAGCATCCAGTCACCACAAGACCCTACGCTGTAGATCTCGTCGTGAGGAGCCTTCAAACAGATCCATCGACGAAGACCACAACCGCAGCCTCTAAACGTCGTCGTCAGCCACCATCACCAAATCCCAGATCCGGCCGATCTTAGTCTCGCCACCAAGACGGGGAAGGTGATTCTGAGGGTGGAGCTCTACATCACGCTCACCAAGGACGTTCGTGTGGAAGACAGACGCGGGGAAGGGGAACATTATCCCCGGGTATAAATTGAGTCTCAGGCTCTCGTGGGAAGGCGAGACGAGGGACGAAACGACTGGCGGAAAAGAGAGGTAGCTGCGGCGGTTCTTGAAGCGAAGTTGGCGGTGAAGAAGGAGAAGGGAAACGGGGAGGCGGAGAAGCAGCGGACGTTGGTGTGAAAAGAAAGAAGTATTGGTGTGAAAAACATCGGAGAAGCATCAGACTAAAAAAAAAAGAGGGTAGTGTTTGTTTTTCAAGAAGTGGGGCCCAGTCCCCGTGAAAAAAAAAATCAAAAGGCCAACAGGAAAAAAAGAGCAGGCCATTTTTTTCAACAGTGGGGCCTCTCCGTTGAAAAAAACCAAAAGCCACGGTGAAAAAAAAAGAAGATTTATAGAAAAAAGAGATTATTGTTTTAAAAAAATGTTTTTGAAAGAAGGGAAACAGTTTTTTTTTAAAACAAAAAAGGAAAATATTGTTTTTTTTTGTGTACGGATTAAAGAAGTTTAAAAAAACAGTTTAATTTTTTTTTAAAAAAAAACAGTTTAATTTTTTTAAAAAAATCCAAACAATGTCGATTGTTCCCCTGCAAGTGTCAAAGGAGAGCGGCGGAATGCCGTTCAATTTTCCGATGCTAAACTCCTCAAACTATACGGTATGGGCAATAAAAATGGAGGTGATCCTAGATGTCCAGGAAATTTGGGAGGCGGTCGATCCAGCAGAGGAAGAGGAGGTTAGTCCAAGAAAGGACAAGAAGGCGCGTGCTTATATCCTCCGGCCATCCCCGAAGATGTTCTTCTTCAGATTGTGAAGAAGAAAACTGCGAAGGAAATTTGGGAAAGCCTCAAAACGAGGTACCTGGGTGCTGATCGAGTAAACAAGGCTCGGTTGCAGGCATTAAAAAGTGAATTTGATGTACTGCGGATGACAGAACAGGAGTCCATTGACGAGTTTGTCGGAAAACTCAGCGGCATGTCTAACAAGTTTTCCAACCTTGGTGCAGATCTTGACGATGCTACACTTGTTAAGAAATTACTCGACTGTGTACCGGATAAGTACTTCACAATCGTTGCTGGGATCGAACAATTTTTCGATCTTGAGACGATGCCGTTCGAGGAGGCCATACGACGATTAAAGGCATTCGAGGAGAGAGGTCGACTCCACGAGAACACCGGTAGTGATGGGAGTCAGCTCATGTTCATTCAAACCGAACGGAAGAGACCCCAGAGGAACAACACTGGGGAAGCTTCGTCATGTAGTCAGGAATACGGATCCGACATCTCAGACCGAGGTAAAGGCGAGTGACGCGAACGAGGTCGCAGAAGGAGTGATCGAGATGGCAAGTATGCAGAGTGCCAGGGAAGTGCGGGAAGAACTGGCAGCAGAAGTCGTGATAAAAGCCATATTAAGTGTTTCAATTGCGGGAAGATGAGACACTATGCTTCGGAGTGTCGCAGTAAGCGGCGGAACTACGAGAGACAGTACACAGAAGGTATTCCGGACGAGCCATCGTTATTATTTTCCATGTCTCGGGAAGAGACAAGAGATAAAAAGGAAGACGCCATACAACCTAGAGAAGAAAGGGTGGTGAAGGTGTTTCACCATGACGAGGAGAAAAAGACATCAATCAAGGATGTCTGGTACCTAGACAACGGTGTCATCAATCATATGACGGGACGGCGAGAAATGTTCCAAGAACTTGATGAAAAGATGACCGGGGAGGTGAGGCTAGGCGATGACAATGTCGTTCAAATCATGGGCAAAGGAACGGTCGTGTTCCAGTGCAAGAATGGAGATCAGTATATCCTCCATGAGGTATACTACATTCCTAAACTTTGCACTAATATCATCAGTTTTGGACAGATAACAAAGAATGGATGCGAGGTAAATATAGTGGGAGATGCCATAAAGGTGTATGACAATGGCAGATTGCTGATGTTCGTGAAGCGCACATCAAATCGTCTTTACAAGATTAGTTTGGAGTTAGCCAAACCAATCTGTCTCCTAGCAAGCTCCAAGAAGCCGGAAGGTGTGGCAGGCACAACAAACTCAGCCGGTGGTGCAGCTTGTTCGCCACCTGCGGCAGGAGAGGCAAGTCCATCTATCTCGACTTTGCGCATAGAAGTTACGCGTTTCCTCGACACCAGCAACGGTGAATTCCGACGACCACGATGGGGAGTTCTTTGACGAGCAATGATGCGTAGACAGCGCAGAGGAAATGATAGCCGTCATATCGCATCAAGAACTATCTTAGATTCACAAGATAATGTGGATCTGAAATGTAAGACGCATGGTGCCTTCGAAAGAGGAAAATGGGTCATTGCTGAAGATGACATCTCTTGCAATAGCAATGAGGTTAGAAACCTCATTGGAAGAAAGGGATCTGACTGTGGTAAGAAGAAATCCGAGAGTAAATCGGAGAAGAAAGTTGATGAGGAAAAGAGCCGTCTCTTCTGGAGTCATGTCAAGATTAGGGGGAGTATGTTGGATCTAATCTTGATATGAAAAACACGCGTGTACAGTATACACGCGTGTACAGTAACGCCGACCATATCACCAACCACTATTCATCTCCACCGGCCAAAAATGTTTTCCTTGCACAAACACGTTTTTGTTAGGCAAAACAGCTTGATTTATTTCCTATAAATAGCTTAGGAACCCAATGTATCAAATTACCTCGGAACCAAAGAAAAATAATACGAAAATCAGAAAACGGGAAAGTTTTCCCACAAATCTATTGTCTCACGCACCACTATTAGATCTAAAACTTATAGCGAGGCTCGTTTTCAGGCTCTTAAGCGTATACTCCGCTACCTTAGCGGCACACTTGAGTATGGTCTGCAACTTTATGCATCTTCTGCTTCCTCTCTCACGGCTTACTCTAACGCTGACTAGGGTAGATGTCCAGATACACGCTGCTCCACCTCCGGCTACTATGCGTTTTTGGGCACCAATCTCCTATCATGGTCCTCCAAGCGACAGCACGCTCTCTCTCTCTCGCTCTAGTGCAGAGGCTGAATATAGGGGCGTGGTGAATGCCGATGCAGAGATGTGTTGGTTACGAAAACTCCCTCTCGAGCTCCATCCACCATTGACTCATGCCACAATGGTCTGCTGCGGCAATGTGAGTGTAGTCTATCTGTCCTCCAATTCCATTCAACATCAGCGTACCAAGTATGTTGAGCTCGACGTTTGCTTCGTTCCTGAGAGAGTCGCTCTTGGATTGGTTCGCACTCTGAATGTCCCCTCAGCCTATCAATATGCTGACATCTTTACCAAGGAACTGCCCTTTATCCTTTTTACCGACTTTCGTTTTTACTGACTCCCGTTCTAGCTTGAGCGTTCGTCTCGTTCCTGCTCCGAATGCGGGGGTGCCTTAGGGAATATACTATGCCTATCTTGTATTTATGCATACATCCCATAGTTGCCATATGTGGATCTGGTAATCACTGTATATAATGGATCTTATAGTGAAACCCTAATCAAGGGACTTTACTTGCACAAAGAAATGATAAAACAAACACGTTAACCTCTGTCCCGAATTAGAAAAAATAGTTTGACTTTATGCGACGTTTATGTTTGGGTTGAATATGTTTTGATTTTAATATAAATTCAATATTGTTTTGGGTGATATTGTAGTTTATTATAACAAGTAATAGAAGTTTTTTTTTTCTAACCGTAGTGAGAGAGTTAGTAAGATGTACTACAACGATTCAATTTTTTAATCTTATTATCAGATTAGATACGTTATATTCATTTTGAAACGATTGAATTAGAAAACATTAGAAATATTATGGAGGGTGCAAGTATTCTGGAACAAATGTTTGTTATGAAATTTTCCCATTTATTCTTCTTTCCCCTTCTTAAGTTCTTATTGATGCATCATTGTTGTTTCCTCGAACTCAGGGTTTTATTCGTCGATCATGTAAGGATTTTATTTCTGTCGATTCATCGTCTGATTTCACTTCATACGATCATTTTATTTGTATGCTCTCCACTTCCACCACTCTTAACTGGGATGCTTGTTTCCCTTTTGATTATGATTGGAACTTGGTATAAATTTGTTGCAAATCTTGTTTCTGTTGATAAATCTTTTGTGGGTACTTGTTTATCATCGTGGGTTTTTGATTTTGATTGGAGATTGAGTCAGTACTTGTCTGATTGCCGTCTAATTGGTCCCAAAAACCCTAGTACTTCGAGTCAATGAACGATTATAGGTGTAATGGTAAGGGTTTCTAATGTTCTTGTCATGTGTTTTGCCATTTTCGAAACCCGATAAACAATAGCTTATCATGGTCTGATATGGTAACGATACAGCTGGCCATGAATTGTTAGTTGGCCTGAGTGTGGTTAACCTCTGGAGTCCTGTAAAATGCGCTAACACATTAGCATATATCAGGATATCATCTGTAATATGATATCATCTCGTTGTTGCTTATAAGCTGCTTGTTAAAACAGAGTTTGTTTCAATATGTGGCCTCTTAAGTTCCATAGAAATGTTTCTTTTATCGTATATTTTCTGGAAATTCTGTTTTTTCAGGACTCGCTTCTAATTGAATTATTATGGGCTTTTCAGAGTTGGGATTTTTTTATTTGTGCTAATGGTTTTGGGTTGCCTGCATCTGATCTTGATTTGATTTGATTTCTTGAAATCACAAGTCTGAGATCCTGTTTTTTATTCCATCGCATTTTCGCAGTTAGCTTCTTGTGCTCGTGGAATGTGTGAGAGTTGCTTCTTGTCTTCTGCAATGGAAGATATAGACGGGGTTAGTAAATCCGGCGATGATCAAGTGACTGGCATTCACGAGTCCTCGTTACACTATCTTACAGTATGGTGATGATCATGAGCCTAACACTTCTTGTATTGGAACCTGCTGTTGTGGCCAACAGTGGAGATCTCAACCACAAACTCGGTCACTGTCTAAGCCAAGTGAACCAATTGCAAAGGTTCGGATCTCGATGTTCCTTTGTTCCTTGAGTCGAGGCAGAAACAGAATAATGTAAAGCATACACATTCATCAGCTTAGACCGCTTCTGAAGGAGGCATTTTTTAAACTTCATCACCTTGTTCTGTGTACAAGGAGCTTAAGGTCGTCTGGGATGTGGAATCTGGAGTTCATGACTTTGGCAATGTAAAGTCGATGGTGTTGGTCTTGGCCACCAATCATTCTCTGGAAGTTGTTGGAGTGTTATCTGTGCCAATGGAAACTGAAGCTAATATGAAGAGGATTCAACCTGTGATTAAAAATGAAATCCACTGGCTGAAGATGAAATTGCTGTTATAGATGAGCTTTATCTATGGAAGTGACTGCCTGTTCATGAATTATGATAGGATGTTGATGAGTGCATTGATGGAGCTGGAGGAGGGAAGGAACGCCTTTTCATTGCAGCAAATCAAGCAATGGCTGTGATCACGAGACTTCTAGAGGGGAAAGCAACCATGAAAACGGAAGTCTTACGGGATTTAAGAATTTTAGGAGTACAAGCAGAATTTGACGTGAGAGCGCTAGAAAAGCTTAACAATGGTCAAGCAGAGGTGAATGAGTGTATCAAGATCTAGAAATGGAGCTTGAGGTGTACCATACGAAATTTCCTAATGCATCACTCTGGGTAATGACTCCAACTCCCGATGCAAGTCTTGCTGAGAATCTTACTAGATTATCTGAACAGTTTGGTAGTCATGAAATGCTCGGACCGAGTGGAAGTCCAAATAGCCTTAGAGTCTCCAGTTATAAACGAGGTCGCCACTGAGCTTACAGAACTAAGAAGAATTGGAATTGGTAGGTAGCAACCCTTTCTTGAAGAATAACATCATTCCGGCGTAAAAGGTGATGCTTTTTTTTACAACATCCGCATTTGATTTCCCGTGTTCTTTCAGTTGATGGCATTTGTTCATTCTGTTTATAATGGTCTTGCCTTAGATTTCGTAGATTGATTATGTGAGTTTGGAAGAGCTGTATGTCACGGGGTTAGATTTCTCACAACCCGTGCGGCACTCAAGCTACTCACACCTTCGCTCGAGCTCAGCCTAATTCGCTCACCAAATAACTAAGTAAGAACTCGTAAGAGAAATGAGAACTCGGAACAACCTTTGAGAGGAAAACACAATGTATTACTCTCGGGGTTTTTTGGGTTTACACAAGATTGAACTCAAGGATGGATGGTTTGGCAAATGAGCCAAACACCTCCTTATATACAACTTGTCATCCACAACCAACGGTGGAGATCAAAACGATCTAATGGTCTATATTTACATGTAGACTTTTGGTACCAACCTACCCAAGATAAAGCCTTTGTGGCTTCTAGAACATCACCTCCCTAGGTTTGTACCTCCCTTGGATAAACTTGGGCCTTCTTTGATGGGCCGCGTACTTGGGCCGCATCAATTTGTCACGGGCTTTAATTTGGGTCAGACTCCAAATTCGTTGGTCCGTGACATGTAGCGGCCAGGGAACATGCCGCATGTTGATGATTTCTTTCTTGGGAACTGGTTTGATAAACCAAGTAGCAGTGTTCCCATATACCTGTAAAATTAGGAAGGAATGCAAGAGCTCCATCGATTAATTGATTAACTGCCGTAAACCCATGAGAAACATGCATAGCGACGATGACAGAGTATGAAAGCATTATAAGGAGTATCAATCTGACATGCTCTTTGTTAATGAACACATTCTTATACGGGATTCTTGTACAGACTTATTATGCCGCATTACGGTGTTTCTTGTATTCTCTGGATAGCCTTTGAATTTATATTGTTTGAAGGAGTTATGCTTTCTGCTGCTGCTGAGCTACCTGGAGTATAAGATTACACTACTTTCATCTTATCTTGTCTTTGTTGTATCATCTTGACTCGAGGCTTCTGTGACCATGAACTGGGCATGATGGAACTCTTCACAACTTTCAGATGTTGCATGAACTGCCAATGCTCCAAAAATCGTATAGCTTCGTGCTACTGGTTACTGGTATAAGAACTTGAACGAGACGTGGCAGATTGACCCAGAACTATTGCTTCATGGCATACAGATGACAGTGAAGCGAGAGATTAATTCCTCGACGGTATGTTGTTTCTGGTCAGCTTATCATTATATTTTTTTTACATTTGGTTATCAGTGGCTCCTGTCAGGTTATCTTAGACCCCCTCCACTCATATGGAGTATCTATTACAGTAGATGTTGAAGTTTAACATACATTTCAAGCTCTTGCTATATTATCTGTACTTTGATTTGGTGATACACGGAACAATAAAAATTCGTTGAGATTAGATTATGATCGTGATTAAATTATTACTCGTACAAGCAGGATAAAATATTTTTTCTCATTCTGTCTAACAAATTACTGTACAATTGACCTTAGCTGTCTTGAAATGACAAGCGATCGTTTTTATTGGGCGGATGGTTCCTGGCACGCACCCCAACAGGACCCCAGCCCAGACTACGGCCCCCAGCGCCTTGGGTCCCTCTCCTTTTTCCAAAATTACTTATTCTTCTTTTAATTTTTGGTACTTTTTCTTGCCTAGAAGATGTTGCCTGGATTGTCATGAGAAAGGATAAAACCTTGGAGTTCAAACTATCCCAGTGTTTTCTGTATTCTTTGATATACGTGAAGCTTATGGGTGGCTAATGGATGAAGATGTGTATCAATAAAATTTCCTAAGAGCAAAGTTCTACCGGTGTTAATTTTTTATTATTTATAAGATTCATAATTTTTATTTTATTTTTATAAAATTTGAATTTAAAATCTTAGTAGTGAGTTTTTTTTTTTTTTTTTGGATTAGCCTAGCATGACATTGGGGGTTCAGGATCTAAAGTTGCCTTGGTGAAAGCAGAATATCTTTTGGTTTAGGACACAGAACACAAGGGTTGGCTTGTTATGTGAATTGTACAGCATCACATGCAACCCAGCGGCTAGTTAAAGCTTTAGATGCCTATAATGAGGTGACTGTATCTAGCTTTAGATGGCCCCCTACAGGATTTCTGGTCCTTTTCGGTCAAGTTTGTGGCTTACAGTATATGGTTTGCATACCATGTTGGACATGCACAACAAGTTTGGTACGTACAATCTCAAGACAATAGGATTATCTCATCATTTTTTACAGGACAAATACATGTTAGAATCAGGATAAGATTGGGTATCAGTAAATCCATGTCTTTGTTAACCTGAGCTCCAAGTGTGTTGCACTACTATTGTACAGGGCTAGATAGTGTCATTTCTACGGCTTATCTTTTCGTGTCAACATATTAGTATCTGTTTTGGACTTCGTGAACATGAACATGAATACTTATAAACACATCTTGACTAATTGGGTTTATGTCTCTTATGGATGATCATCTTGCCTCCGACCAGACGATGTGAAATAACCAGAAGGACTTGTCTGAAGCCAAACCAAATTGTTATTGTGCGTAAATTCTGAAATATGCAATTTTATCAAACTGCGGAAAGAAGGTTGGACCGTCTGCTATTAACGTATTAGATCAACTTTGTAGGTTCTGGACACGAACATATTTTTCCTATTGTTGTTATGCGTAAATTTCTGAAATATGCAATTTTATCAAACTGCGGAAAGAAGGTCGGACCGTCTGCTATCGACACTAAACTAAACGTATTAGATCATCTTGAAATCTTACTTAGCATAAGAGCTTATCTGTCATGACTTGTACATTGACTAGTTTCTTCATTGTAGTACATGCATTAATACATAGCCATATGCATTTTTTTCTCCAGTTTTGAGAAAAAGTAAATTTACCAGATTCAAACATGTAAATTTGACTCCACAGAGAAGGAGTAGAAGAGTAGTCACTGTCAGTTCTGTGCAGCCTCTTTCTTTCTTTCTCTTGTTTGAATTCGTTTTCTTGCTTCGTTATGTGTAGGTAAATTATTGGGGGCTCACAGTGATGACAGAGAAAACAGAGCAGTCCATGCAGCAGCAGCAGCAGCAAAAGAGAAAAAAGAAAAAAAAAGGATAAGCATTCATCGCAGGAGAGAGAGAGAGTTCGCTTCACTCCACACAAAGAGCCAGTGAAATATCATTGACCAGCAAATAAGGTATGTAAGCAAGATTACTGTTTTGTCATCTCAAAATAATCGTAAGATATAAAATGAAATTTATTGAGTCAAGTTATAACTTACATCTTAGGACAATGTAATCATATGAGTAACATAAGTTGACTGTTTGATGTTACGAGTCGGAATTTATCTATGCATATATGTTGGAGTTGAAATACTAATAATGTAATGTGTGTGTGTCTGGGGACAGAGTGAGTACTATGAAGAGGGGGCCAAAGTGAAGAGCAAAAGGGAAAAAAGGGGAGAGTGACAAGAATGGAATAGACGGAAAAGTGTGCAGAATCAAGTTAAAGGTATGGAAACATGTAAATGTGACACCCAACAACCCATCATGCTTGGTGCCCTGGGAACATTATCCTACGGTACCCTACCTCTCCTTTTAATTCAATCCTTTTGTACCCTCTTCGAGTCTCTCGGCTACACTCGAGTTACATTTTAGAGTTCAGAAGAAGTGATAAGATCGTTAGTGCAACTCCATGCGTTTCTTCAAACATTGTGTTTGACCTGTCCTGGGGATACAAGCTTTTTAACATAAGGAATGTAGTTGTCATTGTAGAATTGGATTAACAATGAAATGATCTTGAGCATGAATCATATTGATGCATAAAAAATGGGAGGGAGGAGAGGGTGTCACGTGACGAGCGTGGGTGAAATCTACTAGACTCAGTTGATTAGACTACACTGTTCTCAAGGACACGTGACACCTCATCTCATCACCCCCACACAAGTTCTTCCTCGGGCTGCTTAATTGATTTCCACGCGCCACTACTGTGAAAGAAGATTGAAACTAAAGTTACCTGTGTCATTAGTTCAAAGTTTATTTGGTACTTGTAACTGAAGTTATATGTAACGTGATTGAACCAATGCTAGTGACAAGTATCACGCTGTATTATGCGTAGAAGGAAACATGGGAAGGGATCGCATACTGTCCAGTTCTGGAACAACATGGAAATCAATGATGAACAATCACCCACACAAGTCATAATGGGGAAAAAAAGACTACAAATTTTTTTTCGCAATCTTGATCCTATTGTTATTCTAGAACTGAAGAATAGACAATTTTAATTGAGGAAACATACAGAATCCATGTGGGTGGAATGATTGAAGATTGGAGCAGGATGAATTATTTTGACAAAAATTGCTTAAACTTATTTACTTGTCACAAATGGGAGTATTAAGATATCAATAATATTAGTAAACCTTATGTCGTGTTTGTATTTTTTATTCAGTGTGTGTAGGAAGAGAGACCAACCAATGGAAAAACAGGACCTACCCCTAACATTCCAGATTATTATGATTATAAATACCCACATTAATCTCCCTCCTCAGTGATCGTTATTTGCCCTGTGTCCACTGTTACAGGAACCAAAGCACAGAAAACAGAAGACTATTTTTTCTCTCCTTTGAGCTGCAACAGCTGTGCCCCTCACCTCAAATCCACAGCCCTCAGTTTTCCCCTGTTATGTTCTCACACCGCAGTGCAGAACATAACATACTAGTAGAAGAGATTGATCAACAACAGCAGTTTCACAGTTCCAGATCCATATAGACAAAGAGATGCAACAACAACAGCAACAGCACCTGATGCAGATGCAACAACAACAGCAACAGCAGCATCCCATGATGGCTGCTTATTATTCCAACAATGTCACTACTTATCATATCCAACAGGTCTAACTTTACATCCTTTGTCTCGTCGTAATTGTCATGATCATTTTGCTGATTTTGTCGTTGTGGCAACAAGCTCTTCTTTTTGCTGATGATGTTGTTGACTTGTTATCTCAGACTGATTTTCTGTATGTTTCATGATTGTTTCTATTAGCCATATCAGTACCTTTTGTCTTTGAGGTTTTCCTTAACGTGTGATATAAGGTCCGGTTACTTGAAGTGTAATTGCACTTGATAATTGACGGACCAAGACCAGTACCTTTTTCTGATTGAAGAAAGACTGAACCTTTTTCTTCCCTAATGTGTAATGACAAGTGATCAAGGGGGGGAGTTTTGTTTGGTGTTTTTTATACTGTGTGCGCGCTTGGTTAAATGAACTTGTTTAAGCATTGTGTTTTGCCTAGGTAAATCTTGACTCAGTCGGCAAAATAATTTAGAAATGCTATCAACTGTGATACATGCTGTAAATTTTTATTGGACAAGAGGACTGTCCTGTGATTTTACAGTATCTATTCTGTTGTTATGCTGCTAGGGGCATGTGTTGCCTCTTTTGTAGCTTATTGGACTCAACTTGATTGCTGAATGGTGATTTTGCAGTACTTGGATGAAAACAAGTCTCTGATCCTGAAGATTGTGGAGAGCCAGAATTCTGGTAAATTAAGCGAGTGTGCCGAGTAAGTACGCATCATTGATGATCTTCATGTCGAGATACTGGATATCGAAACCTTGCTAAAGGAGCATATGAAATTGATCGTAGAAAAAGGATGGAATTCCGGAAAATTTGAATGAAGTAATCTAGCGTGAGAGCCAAATCAATAGAAAGATTCACGTTTGGTTTGGGAAGAGATCATGAGATTTTGGAACGGAATGGCAAGATAATCTTTCTTTCATCAAGCGATTTATTAGATAATCGAAAACAAAGGATTTTGAATACTATTCAAAAATCAGAAGAACTCGGTGCAAGGCTGAAAACTCTTTCTGTTCATTTGGATAGTTATCAGCAAGTGGCTTGAGAGTCCTTGAAAGTTCGGTGGACAAAGAAAAGAGCTTTCAATATACCGTGCAATAGTGACCAGGGGAAGTTTCCTGATAACATATTGATCATGTAGTTTTCAATAGACAGTGGAATAGTGACCAGGGGAATTTTCCTGATAACGTACTGATCATGTAGTTTTCATACCAAATCCTAGGAGAAAATGAAGGCAGGAGAGAATCTTGTGCTACGAGTAAGAAGTTTGCATATGTGAAGCATTAGTTCAGTACTTGCTTTAACAATGTTACTCTTATTTATTGCCTTCAATGTGACAGGAACCAAGCGAGGCTGCAGCGCAATCTCATGTACCTTGCAGCCATTGCAGATTCTCAACCTCAACCACCCCTTATGCATTCTCAGGTAGAATCAGCCCTCATCTCCTCGTCCCATTCCATCAGAATTATGTTCTTATAGCACGTCCTGTTTATTATGTGTTATTTAGAATTCGGGATCCAATTGGATGATGCCATCATGTATTTTTAACATAGAATCACTCTCCTCCTGGATTATGATTGTGTTACTTTATCCATTGGTATTTTCCAGTTCCCTCCAAGCGGGATCATGCAGCCTGGGGCAGCACATTATATGCAACAACATCAACAAGTGCTAGCAATGTCTCCCCAAGCGATGATGGCCGCACGCTCTTCCATGCTGTACAACCAGCAGCCTTATGCAGCCCTGCAACAAACCCAAGGGCTCCATGGACAACTGGGCATTGGCTCCGGGAGCAGCAGCAGCACCGGGATCACCATGCTGCAAGGCGAACCTAACATGTCTATGGCTGGAAGCAGCGCCCTTTTCTCTGACTTCGGTCGCTCCAATGCTGGTGAAGGGATGCTCGGCATTGGCAGTAGGGGACTGAATAAGCAAGATATGGTGTCCGCTGGCTCTGCTGACGGGCGTAGTCATACCAGTGATGGTAGCGATAGTTTGTATCTGAAGTCCCCGGACGATGGGAACTGATCCGTGAGGGGAAGAACGTCTTTGTTGATGTTACGATGAGGACCGAACGATTAGGAAAGTTCTGTTTGTAGGTCAGAGTTTGATCGAGGAATGCCGAGAAGAACGCCGCTTGGCTGGTTTGCTGGTGTAGTTAGAGTTAGTTCTATGCAGTGTAGAAGTAGCTTTGTGTGACTACTGTTAGTGGAGCTTGTAACTTTCATGACTTTCTAATGTGATGTATGAGGTGGTTGTTGCTTTATTATTCTTGATTTTGCCGTCAGTGAATATTGCTCATTAGTTTGGTACTCGTTTCTTGCTCATCCATGAACTCGTTTATGGCGTGAGTTTTATGTTAGCTCGAGAACTATATGATAGACTTGCTAATGTCTTAGCGATTATGGTTCTCGGACCGTTTGATGAGTAACCCGTGGAAGTCTCACTAACGACACGGTGTTGCTGATTCGCAACAAAGGAACTTATACCAAAAGTTTATCCATTATGTTAAAGCCTTGTAAACTAATTTTATTGGTCTGGCTTTATCAGCTCTAACACATTGATGAGGAAGTACAACTCAATATTACAAGTACTCGGCTAGACGGTTCCCATCTTGAGCAAAAATGGTCTATCTTCATGAATACATTGACGCTAGCCTTCAAAGCTGCAATCAGGACTAAACGACCTGTTATTGACCGGCCATGAAACACGTTACGTGTTATACACCGAAGATCTCTAATCATCACCCCAACTATAATCCACATACGCGCTGCTTGTAGAATACTCCGAGCTCTTGTTGCCCGAATCCTTTCCTGTAAGCTCCTGGACGACTGCACGGAACTCGGACTCAGTTCTCGCGTTCACCATGATCGGGCTAGAAATGTACTTAACAGTAGGTGGCTCATTCTTGGACCTAACTGAACCCTCTTTGGTTGTTTTCTTTTGTGCTTTGTTTCTATGGTTTCCATCCATGATTCAAATGTATCATATGAGAAGTGCTTCATTGTGTTGCAGTTTTAAATAGTAGAAGAAAGTAGTGAGCTAGTGATACACTGAAGGTTCCAAGAAGCTTGAATAATATGGAAAATGGGAGACAAAAGGGAGAGATGGCTTGACTTGACTGGAAAAAAACTTTAGAAATTTTTTGCATTGGTTTAGTTTTCTTGGAAAAGTCTGTATCTTGCATATCCTGGAAGCTGTTCTAAAGTGGCTGCTGAAAATTTTCAATTCTAGTATTGCTGATTTGGAGATAGTCATTGTCACTCATGTTGAAATCACGTCATTGCTAGTGTGAAGTACCATAGCAGGATACCTAGTTGCGTTGTTGTCACGATATATATGGAGAAAGGAGTATTACGAAATAAATCAAACTCGAAAACAAAAGAATCGTATATCCTATGTTTGTGCCTTTTTGTGGTGATTTGTAGCCCTTAGATCTTCCCTACTGAACGAGGATCGAGATCCATGAAACGCTTAGCACGTAATATTAAGAGAACTTTTGTTCTCCAAACTTTCTTTTGGACTTACTCTGCCAAGCTTAAACCTATGACTATCACATGGCTATTCCACATTAGGTGTGTGTAAGTTTTATAAAAGTAGAGAACATGGCAATCAACAATATCATTAATGTACTTATATAATTATTTGCAACTTAGAGCAAGTTAAATGCTAAAGGCTATTTTAGTATGAGCAAAGTTATATCTCGACCATAAATAATATTAATTTATCAAAATTTAACAATAATATTCCAATAAAAGTCATGCTATAATATGTTAGTGTGATAAATCATAGACAAAATAATATCACACATTATATTTTTCTTCGTTGGGATTTGTAAATCAAATTTTAGGGATGAGAAAAAATAACTTGTCCTTAAATAATTTGACATAATATTTGACAAAACAAATAATTTGTTCATTGACACAATATTTTTTCAAACCATTGTTATGATGAGTATATTTCAACAATTCTTATGATTATTATATTAGTTTTGCTTTTATGCATATTTAAAATGTCGTAATTAATGTGCCGGAGCCTCCCAATTAGGGTTCTGGTTTGAAATCACTTCAGCGTTCCACTCTTTTTCCCGGCGAGTTCAACTACATCCGGTCGTCAAAACCAAATCGCCTTCGCCGGCGGCCATTCTTTCCAGTTCATCCTGCGATCTCCGGCACCGTCAATTCCCGGGCCGATTCTCTCCCGCCGGTAACTCTTCTCCCTCTCTCCTCGCTGAATGAAGTGATGTTCTGCAGTTGAAATACTTCTAAATAATTATGGATACTCAAGGGAAGTTAGGGGTTTGGTGTTTTGGGTATTTGGGATTTTTTAAAAAGAGTTTGATTTCAAGTGGGTTTAGTTTAGAACATGGGATATTTCAAGGGAAGGTTTGGTTTCGCAAGATGTGATTTTGAATGTGGGGTTTTTGTTGGAATGCTGTTTTCGATTCGATTGGGTTTTGTGATTCATTGCAGTTGTGCTTTTGGGTTCGAGTAATGAAAGCGTAAGTTCAAAATATTTCTGGTGTTTAGGATGATTCTCTTCTGTTGCCTGAAGTCTCCATCTGATCATTTGAGCTTGCTTTGCTCGAATTTAGGTCGTTGAGGTGCCAATGATCTCTTCCCCTGGCATCGATGGGGAATTGTTTGATCTGGGTGGGTGAATATGTAATGTGATAGCTATTATATGTGAAATTCTCGCAGTCAGTTGTGCAGGTTTCTCTTCATTATATGGCCTCAAGGCTCAACTTTTAACAACCACGACTAAACCTTGTGTGGCTGTAGAGGACAAAAGTCACAGAAGGAACTGAAGCTGTGATGTGTAGTTGGATGGTTGTTTTAATAAACACATTGTACACATGCGTATCGTATTATGTCATTGTTCGTTTGTTCATAATAATTGAAAATGTTGATTTGTGCAGAGAATGAATTCACCAAAGGAGCAGCCAGGAAAGTCACCGGTCAAGTTGGTGACACTTGATAATGCATACAAGTTGGTTAGTGTACTTTTCATTCTTTTCTTGTTCTCTCTTGCTAAGTTGTCAACATTAATAAGATAGTTGCATCATTGCTTGATCAGGAGTTCCTGGAACTAATCATGCTAATGAAAATGAATGGATTTTTATTTTTGGGTCATTGGAGGTATGCAACGGAGTAGTTCTCCAGGGTTTGGTTTCTTGTAAAATAGGTTCGATTGAGAAGGGCGGGACTATGCTTCAGTTTCTGACAGTAAATTAAGAGTGTCTGACTACTGGATATATTGCCCCCACTGCCCACTGGCCATGTTGTGGTGTTAACACTGTGCTCCTGCCTTTGAGCAGGCTGAACAATGGGTAAAGAACATGTCCGGAGTTTTGCTGGACGAAGAGACTGAAATAAATCTAGAAGCTCGTGCTCCGGGGTGAGTCATAAATGGTCCTCATTTTCTCTGTTTGGAAATGAACAAGTTTGATGAAATAAACCATGTCAAGGTCGATAACCATGTGAAATTTCTTCTTCGCAACCACATGCCAGGCTTGGTCTAGGTGCAGCAGTGCCTCGAAAAACCAAACCTGAACTGACAAATGATCCAGCAGCAAGGAAGTTGCACTCAGTGTTCAAGGCAGATGCCCGGAAGAGACAAGCTGCTGCCGATGAGGTCTCCACCAGGGATGATGACGAGGACAATGATGATGATGCGGAGAGCAGAACAAAGGCGTTTGACCAGAAGAGAGTGTCAGCCATGAATCCAACTGTAGTTGGACAGACCGGGAAAAAGAAAAGGAAAAAGTGACTCTTGTTTATTTGCTGGGCACCTGAGTTGATTTTTGTTTCCCATGTTGTAGATCGAGTAGAACGGGAAAATGACCTAAAGGATGTAGAATGGGAAGGAGCTTGCTCTTTTTCTTTTCTTTTTTTTTTCCTTGGTATATTGCAGAACTCCCCAAATTTTTTAGCCTTAAACTACATGCTTCTTGTATCATAGCTTCTTTTATTCACTTGGAAATGACCCTTTTATCTATAGTTTGAACTGATACTAAGCTATTGAGCTTCGTTTACCTTCCCTTCTTTTCTTTGAACATTCTTAAGTGCAGACAGACTATGGAGGGAGGCCTGGTGCCATTAGTAGCTGCCTGTGTTCCCCCGAGGGGCAGATTATCGGGGGGGGGGGGGGGGGGGGGGGGGGGGGGGATGATCGGTGGACCGTTTGCTGGAGCATAAGGACCAGTTCAAGTACTATATCACTGATTACGTACAACATGGCCAATTGACATGCGATCTTGCCCATTTGGCCTTTTTTTTCCCCTTGAGCCTGTCAACTTGAATAATCCCATACCTCGTATCCTTGACCAATAACTTTAGGTTGATGGAATCCTTGTTCGATGTGCATGTTTAGCAAAATATCTCTTGTGGGTTCATTTTCCAGATTATCCTGGTAAACCAAGAAGCTGTGTGCAAGTGCAGGCACTGAAGGTTATGGTCCAACTAGCACACCGCCGTCCCCAGTTTAGATGTCGATGGGTGCATATCGACCTGATAGTGAAACTTCCATCAAGTTGCAGGGGCAAATAACCATCCAAGCACAAGGGGGAGTGGCGGGGGGTGGATCTTAAACCGTACCGGGAGGCATGCATGCCTCACCTTCACCTGCAATTGGGGTGGTGCTTGCAAATATTGTTATGGTTGTCTGTCTCTATATTCTGTGCTGTGTACCCTTGTTCGCCTGCAATAGAAGTGTTTTCCAATGCAATAAGCGATTGTGATGATATTTGCAGGTCAAACATGACGGGGCAAATCAGTCTCCTGAAAATGGTTACTATGATCAGATGTCGCACCAAGTTCTTATTACATTTTTTTTCTGAGGAAGGAGCTACCCAAGAGGAACGTGAGTGACTTCAACTTAATAACCTGGGAAAAATTGTTTGAATTAGTATCTTCATTTGGCATTAGACTTGGTTGCCTTGATTAATAGCTCCATTGTTTGTCCAAAGGTGGCTGAGCGTCTATTCAGGCAACAGGCAATGGATTCATGAGTTCATCGGGTGAAACAGCGATCTCAATTATATGCATGTCACTAGGAGTCTCCACTATTTCTCAACACTGGCGACTCTGCCCTGCAATCCTTCACCGTTGCCGCTTCCACAGTATTCTCCGATACATTTCATGCTCTACTATGCTCATTCGTAACAATTCCTGAAACAGTTTCTTACCCTGCTCCTTTTCGTTTTGTTATAGTTCGTTATTAGCGAGTGTATATAGTGCTGAACTTGTATCATGGTTCAGTGGCATGTGGTAAAATGCTCAGATGATAGCTTACTTCATCTCAGTCCACCGTCGCAGACTCCCGCTAACAGCAAGTTCTATACTCGGATCTGCAAACCTTAAACTCCATATACCTGTCCATGATGCTAGATGATATCGGAGGCTCTCAGTAATGGCTGGTTTTAAAGACAAGGAAGTATGAATAGTTCGGTTGGTGGTGGTGGTTGTTGTTGTTGTGATCTCGAACACAAAAGTTAAAAGAGACTCGGGACTGGAGTGTTGCCCTGGCCATCAAGGAAAATCCTTGGTACAGTACTTTCCAGTCTCCCACCTAACTCTAGCCACATGCAGTTTGACTCTTGATAACTTCCTTGAGTCCTTCGTTTTTCACAATCGTGGAAAGTTGCTGGCATTGATGAGCTAAAAGGTTTGAGCGCAAGTTGGTGCTTGATTCAGATCCCTGTACTTGATTTCCTACGATGGATCACGTTATTCCTATTTTTGATTTTTTTTTGTACATATATGATATCGGGATCTGTGCGTTTTCTCATTTTGAGTTGCAAGTTGATTGCTCGTCATAACTACAATATCGACTGCCTACAATTGGTTCGTCCATTTTGTAATAGCCGAAGCAAGTCTCTAAGTTTAAAATTGATCAAAATTATTTTTTCATTGAAATTTAGAGTTGAGGAGAGTGTTCAATTTAGCTGACGCACAACTTGATGAATATGTAACGACAACATCGAAAAGGAGTAAACATGTAACTGATTTGGTTACAAAAAGATAAACAATTTCGAACGCTGTTTCACAATAAACTGAATGTACACGAGGTGACCTTCGATGAACGTACACAACTTCAAATTGATAAGCTGTTTTCTCGTGTTTTGTTTGATGGATGAAAGTATCTTTCTTAATCACGAAGAATCAAACCAAAAAGGAATCCGTCCAGGTTCGATTCATGTAACTCCCCCTCTCTTCAATTTGGGCCCCACTCTCTAAGAAAAAAACACGCCACTTTCCGTGTCTCTCTTCATCCTCGTCTGTTCCTTTTCTCATTGATCTTCATCTACTACTCATAACACCCCCATAAAAATCATTGTTGTCAAGCAACTTGTGCAAGGGTTTATATATATATATATATGTTTTTTTTGATATTTCATCTGAAAGTGAGAAATCGCATGTCGTAGAATTGCTTGTTGTTTTGATTTTGAGGTATCAAATGGTGCTTTTGTTGTTGATTGTGTGATTTTCGGAGAAATTTGAAGTGACCCATTTGGGTTTGATCATGGGGCGTTTCGTGGGTGAATGTAGTTTTTGCGCATGAGAGTGAGACTGGCGTTTTTTTGCTTTCATGTTCACTGTTTGTTAATGATAGGGTTCTGATACAACTGTTTCAGATATTTTGAATGGCTTGTTCTGTATTTGGACAAGATTGAAGATTGGGTGAGGACCTGTGTGTTGAAGCTTGGAGTTTTGTGGGATTTGAATTGGGGGAGGATTCAGGTGATCATGTGTTGAAAGAGGAGGTTGGATTATATATTGGGCTGCTGGGTTTTGCAAAAGATTGCTCTTCTGCAAATGGGATTTTGTGTTTTGGAATTGGGAATGTTGAGTTCTTGATTGATGATCGAATTCTCGGTCTAGGGTTTATGATTCTGATATATAAACTGGGAATCGGAGTTGTCGAAGAGTCACGTAGTTGTGGATAGATGGATCATCCGTAGGCTGTGTAGCCTGTGATCTTGCTGCAATGTCAAAAGATGTCGCAGCGAGGTTATTGGCCTGTGTTGTTATACTGTCTATTATCAGTGTTAGTATAGGATATCCGCAATGCAACTGCGACGATGAGGGGCTTTGGAGCACGAACACGATCCTGGAATGCCAAAAGTTGAGCGATTTCTTGATCGCCATTGCTTATTTCTCTATACCTATTGAGCTATTGTATTTCATAAGCTGCTCGAGCGTTCCGTTCAAATGGGTCCTTGTTCAGTTCATTCTTTTCATAGTCCTTTGCGGGATGACCCATCTGCTCAATGGATGGACGTATTATGGACCTCACTCATTCCAGCTGATGATGTCTATTACGGTAATCAAGTTCCTCACCGCCTTGGTCTCGTGTGCGACTGCCATTACGCTGTTGACCCTTATTCCCCTTCTGCTGAAGGTGAAAGTTAGGGAGATCTTCTTGAGACAGAATGTGTTGGAGTTGAACCAAGAGGTCGGGATGATGAAGAAGAAGAAAGAAGTCAGTTGGCATGTCCGTATGCTCACCCAAGAAATAAGGAAGTCCCTCGACAGGCACACCATTTTATACACTACCCTGGTCGAGCTCTCGAAGACTCTAGACCTGCAGAATTGTGCGGTTTGGATGTTGAATGCGAACAAGACTGAGATGAACCTGACACATGAGCTGAAAAGAAACTCATCCAGGAGTTTCCCTATTAGGATCCCGGTAGATGATCCTGATGTTAGGGAGATTCAAAGGAGCCGCAGGGTGAAGATCCTAAAGGCGAATTCTATCCTCGGGATGGCAAGCAGTGGTGGATTAGGGAAACCTGGGTCCGTGGCTGCTATCAGAATGCCATTGCTTCGTGTCTCGAATTTCAAAGGTGGCACACCGGAGGTAGTCCAAACATCTTATGCTATATTAGTTTTGGTTCTTCCGAACCCAGAGTCAAGAATTTGGAGCTCTCATGAGTTGGAGATAGCAGAAGTGGTGGCAGATCAGGTCGCAGTTGCTCTTTCCCATGCTTCTATTCTGGAAGAGTCTCAGATAATGCGAGACAAGCTTGGACAGCAGAATCGCGTGCTTCAGCAGGCTAAGAAGAAGGCAGTGATGGCTAGTGAAGCTAGGAATTCTTTCCAGAAGGTGATGAGCCACGGGATGAGGAAACCTATGCACTCAATACTTGGCCTTCTTTCGGTCCTTCAAGAAGAGAACCTGAGCCGTGAGCAGAGGGTTTTAATCGAGACGATGATCAGAACGGGTAATGTCGTCTCGACTTTAATAGAAGATGTAATGGACATCCCAGCCAAGGACGATGGGAAGTTCCCATTGGATATGAGACCGTTTCACTTGCATTCATTGATCAAGGAGGCTTCTTGCCTAACGAAGAGCTTATTTGCCCATCGGGATGTTGGTGTTGCCCTTGATATCGAGAGCACGCTTCCTGATCTAGTGATTGGCGACGAGAGGAGGGCCTTTCAAGTTATCCTACATATGGCGGGGCATTTGTTGCATATGTCGCGGCAAAGCAGTTCTGCCACTTTCCGGGTTTCCTTCGAAAATGATGGCGAGCACAAGAGCGATAAGTTGGAAATGTGGAGAGCGGCATCGGCCAAGGAATATATCAGTGTTAAGTTCGATATTGAGGTAAATAGACGGCCTTCTCACGTAGATTTAGTGTCCTTGAATTCCAGCAAGAGGCAAGCCAATGATGGGAACAAGGAGGGCTTGAGTTTCACTATGTGCAAGAAGCTAGTGCAGGTCAGTATCTTTACTTTGTTTAGCTGTCTGCTATGCAATGGTGCCTGATGTGCGTACTTTGTTGCTCTTCGAAGCCGAGTTGGCTGAGCTTAGAAGCCAATTTTACAGCGATATGTTATTCTGAGTTAATTTTTCAGATGTGCTAGAGTGTCTGTTGTATTGACTAGGATTAATCTTGAAGTTCAGTGTTTTCATCGCATTACTTCTTTATGCTGAACGTTATCCAACTCGAAGATTCTGCTGTATAGATGGTCATGTTGAGGGCAGTTATCTGGATCCAGCGGGAGCATCCTATTTGAGCTGATTGATCTGATGACGATCTAATACGACGAAATACTTTTGATTTGCTTTTGCAGATGATGCAAGGTGATATCTGGATAACCCAGAACACATATGGCTTTGCACAAAGCATGACCCTCCTACTCCGGTTCCAGCTACCCCGTTCTCTCGGTATAATCTTCCACGACATGGGCAGTTCATCAGAGAGACTAAAATCCAACTCCATGTTCCGAGGGCTTCGGGTGATCCTAGCGGAGGACGATGGCATAAACCGAGCTGTGACCAGGAAGCTGTTGGAGAAGTTGGGTTGCCAGGTTACTGCTGTTCCGTCGGGGTTCGAATGCTTGAGGACTCTTGGGCCTGCAGGAACCTCCAACGAGGTCGTGATGATGGCTCTTCAGATGCCAGAAATGGACGGGTTTGAGGTGGCAATGAGAATCCGCAAGTATCATAGCCACCATTGGCCCCTAATCATAGCACTTGCGACCAGTGCTGAAGAAAAAACTTGGGAGAGGTGCTTGCAGATGGGGATCAATGGTCTCATCAGGAAGCCGGTTGTCTTACAGGGTATTGTCGATGAGCTTCAAAGGGTCCTTCAACACGCCAAGGAAGGTCTATAAGACAAGGCGCGGAGCCAAACAAGTAACTGAAACTGCAATAACCTTTTTGGGGGGCAATAGGAGCGAGTTTAGAAGCCTCACGATTGTGAGACTTGAATCGGCTCATCATATATTGAAACATACATGTGTAGGAGATATCTGGTTAGTTGATAGGGAAGAGACATTGTTTTGTTTGTCACACTTGCCTCCGCATCGAACTCTATAACAATGATACTGTTTTTGAGCAGATTTCTGACAAGTCTCGGCACCTGGAGGATCATTCTAAAGTATCTTGAGAGATCTACTCTGTTCCTAGCATCTGGAGATGCTGGATAACAGATGAGGGGAGTGATATTATGGCCGAAATCGTGTGGGAAGGAGATAACCTTGTCCTTTCGGTTATGTTTATCACATTTGATGATACTGCCCATGGATGATCAAAACCACATGAACAGTCGTGGATGATCAGAACCACATGAACAGTCAATGCTATTTAGGTCGATCCCCGCAAAGTAGTTTGACGTTTTGATCATCTGGTCATGTTTTGAGTTCTTAAAGTTTCTTTCAGTTATCTGTTATTCAAAGATCAAAGAATAGGATGCATCAGCATTCAACTCCAAGACTTGCGACTTGCTTGATAGGCTCTTTGATAAGCAACGCGGAACCTCAACATTGTCATGCTGAGACCTTGCGGTTCTGAATTCGGAGTTTTTCGGAGTTTTCCATAAGGGAATCATGCCGCAACATTGAAGAAGCATCTCACGCCAAATTCCAAACCAAAGGAGGAAACTCAGGTGCAACATGCAAGGCAGAGAACAGAAATGCCAACGAGCAGCGAGCGTTGGAATACTAAGAAAGTACATTGTTTATTGAAATCATGGTTCTTGCGCAAAGCTTGATCCCATTCTATACTAATTCACTTTGAACAACTAAGTTGCTAACTATGAAGATAGGCTGGGCACCGGAAAGATAGACACCGGAGTGGCTCCGCCGAAAATGGTGGAAACGTTGACAAGAGGAGGAAGTGGAGTTGCCGGAGATGCTCTCAACACGCAGCCAGGGTTACTCGTCGTCATGTCCATCTCCAGATCATAGAACGGGCCAGACCTTGCTGCAACAACCACAACAGACTTGAAACCAGGTTGCGGCATTATCAGACCGCACAAAAGTATCAAAATGAGCAAGCGAGTCCTCGGTAGTCGACGCACACACAACGATTCCGTGGTTTCTCAATGCTTCATGCAAGAAATGTGAGCGTTAATCCTGAGTGGAGAAAGCGGAGGGCCTCACCACGAAGGTATAGACGTCAGCCATGATGTAAAATAGGATTATACGCGTGTATATATGTAAGCATATTTGTATGTTAAGTCTTTGTGTGCAATAAACAAAAAAACAGAAAAGGGGATCTAGTTTGCTCCCAACCAAACTGCTTGTTTTCCTCATCCAAACACAACATACATCTCGTACCTTTACCTGCCGTAGCCGCTGCTATCAAGAAAGCATACAATGCGTATTGCTGTGCCTAACTATGGATTATGAAATCCTAATATATATTGGAATTGCAGGTCTTATACAAGAAAAGTCACATGTATAACGTGTTCACGACACGGAAAAATAGTATTTAATCCCTAAATTTTTTACCTTTTGTATTTTATCTCTCCTAAATTTTAAAAAAATCTTGATTTTTAACGTATGATTCTTTGGTAGTACATATGTCTATTTTCAAAATTGATAAAGACAAAATACAAAACATCGAAAGTTTAACCTCATAATAATTCATAATCTCAAAACTTCCATTGATAATTTTCCAAGTCAACAGAGTAAAGACTAGTCCTTGTGAAACCAACCAAACCGAGTACACAAACACGACATTGAGGAAAAAAAGAGACCCCTCAAAGTGTTGGTCACTCAAAAGTTTTTGAAAAACAAGGTTTGCATCACATATTTTGCCTCCAAATGGACTAATAAAACGAGGACAGCTAGACGGAAGCGATCTATGGTGTGATAAATACGATTCTAATGGAGTGAATATAAAGCGAAAGGAGAAACAGCTAGGGCTTGATTTCACATAGAATCTGCATTTGAAACAAGAACCACCTACCTGCGGTCATATTTATTGCGAAATAATTTTCTTGATATCGGTAAAAGGGGGGTCAGAGGGGTAAGATTGTGTACTCCTCCGTCCCACACCGAAGGGAACAACTGGATAGTAGCAGTTGTTGTTATGTGCTTGCAATCAAATTCAAGTCATGTCCTCTAATATTATACAGTCATCGATCACCAAAGAATTTTTCTCTAATGGCATTTCCTCCCTTCTATTTTACTATGGTTCCTCAGCGTCTAGGAGTGAAAGAGGTGGAATGGGAAAATCACTACTAATCAGACGTCTATGCAGTTGCTTCTTAAGATAACTAACATTCAAAGAGAATGAAAGAATAATCCTGATTGCACGGAATCACCGGCGCTTATTAGATCAAAGGGCCTGGTGAGACAGTTCCATAGCGGCCAGTTGCAGAGAGGATTCGGCTGGTTTCCTAATCTTGAGAATAATAAACCCACATCGGACGGTTCGAAATTATTACAATTGCATATATAAATCATGAGTCTTACTCATTGACAATTGGTTTTGAGTTGGAACCTCATAGGTTTAATACCTAGTAGTAGTGTTACGAGTAACAGGAGTTCAGCAGATGTGATGCTCACTGTGTGACCAGAAAACTTCTTATTTGGTGTTGTTTTAGTTTTGTTGTCATTTCCTGGGTTTTACTGGCTGTGTGATTCAGTAGTTCATGCTTCTGTGTGAGTTTCCTACAGTTGTATGTAGCAGCGGAACTCCTTCGGGGTGCTTTGTACCTTACATGTAGGAAAATAAAACTGATTGCGTGAAAGAAGCTTTTATAACTGCCTTCTGCCTTTGATTGGTTAGTCTAACCACAATGCAGCATCGGAAACATGAACATATTGTAAATCAAATAAAACGTTATCGTTTCCAGCATTTGCTGATTTGAAACATGGAATTCATAATGATGAGAGAAAAAGTCGCAAGTTTACAAACATTACTTCTATTGGCCCCTGATTAATTATTTCAAGGAGAACTAAGCTTGCATGCCGTGACATTAACAAAACAAGGTGGTTGAATGATCAAATATATGCGAGACAAGGCTCTCCTGGTGGTGCCGCGTACTCCTGATTAGTGGTGCGACCAGCAGTCGGCGCAGGTTACACAATGGCCTGAAGAAAAGCCCACCTACAGGACACTGTTCTCCAGTATCGTCGCAAACCAATACCCTTAGCAACTTTCTCCCAGAAGATGGGTTCTGTGCCTCTACAATGTCAGCCACCCAACCTCAGCCTAACGCGAGAAGTAGTAGCAACACTGCTGACAGTGAAGCCCTCATTTCTCTGAGAAAGTTGTTTTGTTCAGAAATGAAAGGAGCAGATGCAAAGTATTCTATCTTGTATTTATAAGGGCAAATGGGAATACAATAAGTTTTGTTGTATATTTCTTAGGAGAGTTTATGTGGATAACATAACGCCGTGATGGACTGAATTCATTATATTGTCAAATGCTTGTTTGTATACATATGTAAGTGGCTCTGATCAATACAGAATGTTTCCAAAATGTATACTTATCATTATAAAAAAAATTAACCTAAAAAATAAACAATATTCTTTCCAATCAGGTCATGAGGATTCGACATATCTTATGAGTGCATCTATCATTGTCTCTGCCTTTAAGATCATGTTGGCTAGATTGGATCGGAGAAGAGAGGATAGACAATGAACAAAGAGAGTCGTTGACCCGTTGACCATGGGAACCCTATGAAAAGTCAATTGCTATGCAGAATGATCACTGCCCAAAAGTTTGACATGTTGATCTAGTCAAGTTTTGAGTTCTGAAGTTTCTTTGCAACCTCTGGTATTTGAAGATCAAATATACCATCATGATTTGGAAACTCTGCATTATAATTTATACACCAGGACTCGCTAATAGGCACGTCGAAAACAAAGAGAATCAACACGAAACCTTAGAATCGTCATGCTTCAACCTTGCATTATTTCAGAATTCTATCGGAGTTTTTGTATAGCGGAACCATGCCACGATGTTGGAGAAGTGTGTCGTGCCAGTACAATGGTGAAAACCAAGGATCCAACATGAAACCAAGAGAAACAAAGCAAGAATAGAACAATGGAAGAAGCTCCAACATCACAATGCCAACGACTCAACGAGCCGTGTTGGCATACTAATTACATCATCTTATTCGAATTCACTTAAGAAAACTATGTTGTGGACTCTGGAGACGGGCTGGCTGCAGGAGGGCTGGGTGGTGGAGGGGTAGGCGGAGGAGGGCTAGGAGAGGGAGGTATGGGCGCGGTTGGGGTGGTGTGGAAGTTAGTATGCGAGTTCAAATGAGGTGGTGGAGGACTTGCTGATGTTCTCAGAACACGGCCATGGCCACTCATCATCATGTCCTTCTCCAGCAAATAGAACGGGTCGGACCTTGCTGCAACTACAACAACAGATTTGAAGCTAGTTGGCGGCCGCATTATGAAACCGCACATTAATATCAAGAGAAGCAAGCGCAACATTGTAGTCGATGCACTCAAGAGGGATATGAGTTTGTTTCCTGTAATTCATGCAAGGAAGCCTATAATGTGCGTAGCTGCACCTTGACTATGGTATTGTAATATATACTGGCGCTGGAGGTCTTGTTCAAGAATGTCACCTGTGTGGATGCTAGAATGGTAAACCCATGGATAACGTGTTCATGATAATATAGAAAAAATGCTGATGCCATTTATTTTAACACGACAAAAATCCCTCCAATTGACAAAAAATTCTCTTAGTCCCCAACACTTACGACATTTCAAGTGTTAAAATATGAACTCAATTCACATGTGTATATTACTCAAACTCCGATTGGATGTTGAGTTCTACCCTTAGACTGCCTCCTCACCCCACCAACCCACTCCCTGAATCCCTACAGATATCATAATAATATACACCAAATTCAACACACACATTAAAACTCGATCCAAATTAAACCGTTCCAAGGAGAACTCACAATCTCATGAAAGTGATCTCTTAAAAAACCTTCCTACTGACAAGAATTCATAATCTAATGACTTGAGAGAATTCCCAAAAGTGATTGCACAAACAACTCATTATCACGATAATCTGTTGTAAAAACGAAATCTAATATGAACTTGACCTTGTGACACCAAGCTAACAGAGTACAGAAACAAAACATTTAGAAAAGAAGGGAACTTTGAAAATGTGTGAACAAAGCTTTTGAAAAACACGCTTTGCATCATATACTTTTATTGCAACTGCCCACAAAGACGAGGAAAGCTAGACGGAAGCCCTCTAGGCTGAAATCAAAACAATTTTATTGGAGTGAATATAGAAACAAGTGAAGTTGCTTGGTCGTGATCTCACATAGAATCTGAATTTTACATGAGAAACAGCTACTTGCATTTATATTTACATGTCGGTAGAAGATAATTTTCAATGTTGAATGAAATGCAAATAGTTGAAAAGAGCGGAGAAGAGCGAGGCAACAACAAGGGCGAGGGCGAGGGCAAGGGCCTCGTCAGGATGGCAACGACTCATAACTTCGACTTCGACTAACGTCTTGTTCAATAGCAGCACAAACTATGGAGGTGTTTTAAACCATCGTCATGTCATTTAAATACAGTGCACATATCAACGAGCCCCCATGTCTGCATCGTGTGTTGCGATCAGAGAGAACTTAAAATAAGCAACGGAGGTCTGGTTTGCAAAAGTAATGGATAGAGACCAGCTTTAGAAAGAACATAACCCTACTAATGGAGAAAAAATGAATACAAAAATTAGACAAGCATCTAGCAAGAATGCAAGATCACCGGACAACTAAATGCTGACGTGAAAAACTTCCCAACTTTCAGGATAATATTCAGATGCAAATAAAATACAGAGCTGGTTTAGACAACTAACCTTCAGATAAAATGAAAGAATAATCCTATTTATATAATGATACTTGAGCACAAATGGTACTTCTGTAACCGCCTTCTGCCTTGGATTGGAGGATCCAGCATCAGAAAAAGTGATGACCATGGACATAAACAGATATATGTTGGAGTATACACCTGTTCTATATAAATCCACATGCTGGTGTATGAACTGAGTACAATCTAGTCGTGTATATCGCCATCTTGTGAACAATGGCAGCTAACAAACTGGATTAGTAAGCATTCACCAAAAAGAACGGTAGGATCGGCATTTGAAGAACCTTATTTTACTTCTCCAGATTCAGAGCTAACCTCCTGATCAGCATCTTCATCTCTACTGCCTTGCATCTCCAATAGTTTCTCTTGTTCTTCCTCACTCAGCCCACCAACTTCTTTCCCATCCTTGGGCTTCTTGCTAGTAGATTGCTGATACAGAATGCCGCCCATCATACATATTAGAAGTCCAACAGTTCCCACAAATGTCGAATGCTTGTCCCAGATAAGGAGATTTATAACCACAGTCAACAGCTTATTCACAATTCCGAGGACAGTGAAACCTGTAGCAGAAATTGATCTTCGACAAGAAAACCCAAAGAAGGATATTGAGAGCCCAAAGAGACACGACAATCCCACAGGCAAAACCACCCCAAAAGAGTGCCAATCAGATTCATCAGAGATCTCATGCTTTATCTTCTTCAGTTCTCCCATGACAAGAAGCTCCAACGGAAACAACAGAAGAGCCTCAAGGTTGTTGTACAGGACTAGACCCCACGTGTTCAGACCAATGGTCATCACGACATGCTTAATGTACACGAAATCAATAGACATACAGACAAGGTAACCCAACGCCCACACGTAGGCCTTCACCGTGAACTGATAATCCGTAATAACATAAAGCACACTGCCTCCAAATATCGTACTAAGAGACATCCAAGTCCTCACAGAGGGCCATGGCTGGTGCAAGTACAGTGTCTCCCCTACCGCAACAAAGATGGGCACGGCAGAGCGAAACACAATGAACGTATCCACATTAGCATGGAGCAGGAGCTCACTATTCGTAAAAAGCGAAAGATAAAATATAACCGCAGCAGGCAGGAACCGCCACATTGTAAAAAAATCAAGCTTATCATGCTCCAACCAACCCAAAGATCCGGCCAGCAACACACCAGCAGCGCTCGTGAAGTACTGCAATGCGGTCAGCGCCCCAGGATAGGGAAATTTCATGACTGCCCATTTGTTGATGATTGACAATAACGAGGCCGAGATACAGTACCCGGCTGCAATGCCATAGATAGACGCCTGCTGCAACAATGTACTGAGCAATGTCATCTGAGCCTCAGTCTCACCATCAGATGAAGCAACTGATGTTGATGATTTCGTCACTCCATCGACATTCGGAGTTTCGACATCATTCGATTCCATTGAAACACTGCACATATAAACACAATGCAGTTAAGCCTAGAATCAAAATTTGTGCCAAAAACGAAATCTTTACTGGCGAACGCATTTTCAGGGAATTTCGAGATCGACCCAGAATTCCAAAACCAAAACCCATCTGGAAAACTCGGATCTTTGCAACATTGAGTGAGTGACCCAAAACTTCAAAACTAACCAAAATTGACCAAAGAAAAGAGGGAAAAAAATTGGGATTGGGGTTCATGAGAGGGAGACGATCTCATCTGATTATGGAATCGAACAGGAAGAGATGAGAGCTTGCCTGGTGGAGAGCGAATCTATGGGTAGTCGAGTTTCTGAGAAGAACTAGTTGTCGGTGTTGAAAACAAGAAAGTTCTCAGCAAACGACCAAAAAATTGAAAAGATGAAAGTTAGCTTAAAAGCCTTACAAGAAAAACGGGAAATCAGGGAAGTGGTTAAAGACCACGAATCAAGCGCTAAACAGGCGCTAACTAAAAATTGACCAAGTCTTTATTGAATTAAACTAAACTTGCAATTCCACGTCAACATTCCCCCTCTTAAACTGAGCTTCGTGAAGATCAGTTTATTGGGACTTCTGCAACTCCAAGCATGTTCCTCAACACCTCAAACGTTGCAAGCTTCAGTCCTTTTGTCATGATATCTGCAATCTGCTCCTGACTCTTGCAATATACTAGTTTCAGCCTTCCTTTTCTAGAGAGAATGCGAAGAAAGTGGTAACGCACCTCAATATGTTTGCAGCGTCCATGCAAGACTGGATTGACAGACAGTTTAATTGTTGAGCTGTTGTCACACAAAACTTCAAGCTTTTTCTGAACAGGATGTCCAAGTTCTTTCAGAATCCGTTGCATCCAAATTCCTTGGCAGACACAAGAGACAGCTGCTACAAACTCTGCCTCTGTAGTACTCAAAGCAACTATAGGCTGTTTCTTGGAGCACCAAGACACTGCAGTAGAATTGATAAGAAATACATAACCAGATGTACTTCTTCGTTCATCAGAATCGCCTGCATAATCACTATCAGTGTAGACTCTCAAATTCAGTGAAGTGCTGGCTCTATAAAACAGTCCCAGTTTCATAGTTCCAAGTAGATACCTCATAACTCGTTTAATCAGCAGTAAATGGCTTTCTTTAGGTGTAGAGGCATACCTGCTAACTAATCCTACTGCAAACATAATGTCCGGACGAGTTGCAGTCAAGTACATTAGACTCCCGATCATCTGCCTGAATTCTGTTTCATCCACATCTTTTCCATCAGAATCCTTGCTAGCAATAACCCCTGCAGTGACTGGAGAACGAGCTGGATTCATGTTGTTCATGCCAAATTTAGACAGCATGTCTCTCACATATTTATGCTGACAAACATAAATACCACGGTCAGTTTGAGTGATCTCCAGTCCCAGAAAATACCTCATTTTTCCAAGGTCAGTCATATCAAAATCTTGCATCATGGACTGACGAAATTCCTGAACCAACTTCTCAGTACTCCCAACATAAATAATGTCATCCACATACACGCTCACAATCAGAATTTGATCTCCAACCTTCTTAATGAACAGAGTGTTTTCCCCTTCATTCCTCATAAACTGTTTCTGCTGGAAATATTTCTCAAGATGGTTGAACCAGGCTCGTGGCGCTTGCTTCAGCCCATACAGCGCCTTATGTAACTTATACACAGAATGAGAGTCTTTCTTGTATCCTTGTGGCTGATCAACATAGACATCCTCTAGAATCTCACCGTGTAAAAAGGCTGATTTCACATCAAACTGGTAAACTGGCCAAGAGTGTTGTGCTGCTAATGCTAAGATCATACGCACAGTCTCCATTCTGGCCACCGGAGCAAAGACTTCATTGTAATCTATGCCATATTTCTGTGAATATCCTTTGGCCACCAACCTTGCCTTATATTTGTCC
>LIEC01011072.1:0-63654 GCA_001925005.1 Drosera capensis | reverse complement strand
AGCCTTCTTCTCAGCATCAGTCAATGTGGTGCCTGCGTTCGCTGGTTGATACCCGATCTCAATGAGATCCCAGTACTCCTTGCTTCTCAAGAAGTTTTCCATTAACAGTTTCCAATGATCAAAGTGGCCATCAAATCTTGGGATGGCTGGTTGAACAAAACTGTCTCCATTTTTCTGGGCCATTTGCGATTGCTGTCCGAAGATCGTGGCTGTGCTCTGATACCACAATGTTGAAAACAAGAAAGTTCCCAGCAAACGACCAAAAAATTGAAAAGATGAAAGTTAGCTTAAAAGCCTTACAAGAAAAACGGGAAATCAGGGAAGTGGTTAAAGACCACGAATCAAGCGCTAAACAGGCGCTAACTAAAAATTGACCAAGTCTTTATTGAATTAAACTAAACTTGCAATTCCACGTCAACATTCTATCTATTACTCCCTCCGTTTTAAAATAACTGAAATAAATTGATTGTATGTGGTTATTAATGAAAAGCATTAAATTTGATATAAATGATCTTTTTGTCATTTTGAATGTGTGAGTGGAGGAATAAAACTGATAATGAGATACGATATGGAATGAATTGTATAGATAATTGAATAGATTTAAATCTAAAATTATTCTTCTATGATAATGTTTAATTTGTTTGAAGGCCGGAGGAAATATTTGGTTTAGGTTTACCTGGAAAAAAAAAAAACAGGAAGCATCCTAATTAAACATGAGGTCTGATTGTTGAGTAATGACTAATGTCCAAGTTCGTCCTCGTCGTCCACCTAATGCTTAATTAAAACAAGCGTGCTCAATTATTGTTTGCTCCAGCTTCTCATCATGCTATGTGTTAATTAAAGCCTCCTCGTGTTCATGATTTGAACGATAAACAGAAGCTAGGTGGACGCTTGACAGTTTTTCTCCAGCCGTTGCTATCAATGAGAAGTACTCCATTCACTTCATCGTCATTCTTTTTCGACGATAAGCAAGTTTCCGTACCTTTTCCAGTCCACCACCTTATAATGTTGACACGTCTTACTTGTTCGCATCGATCACAACAACAAATTAATCTCCACCATAACATAACATCGTATACGTATCTATCTAACACATGAAATTGATTCTTAAAAAATATCAATAACGTGTGTGTGTTATATGGTGGCGAGGATCTAAAGGTGGATGATAAGGACAACATGTAATACTTGGATCAATTATCAATGATAGTAGCTCATTGGGTCTTCACCTGCCATACATGTGTGGATTCTTCAATTTCAACCCAGGAAATATCGTGGACAAAAAGAGTGAAGACTGGTTGCCTGCTTTTCTGAATTCCCCTGCTATCTGGCCTCTCTGTGTTTCATCTGCACCGTTCGATTCAAATGTCATGGACGTGTTCGTATTGGGCCCCTTTCATGTATGAAAAATTCACATACGTGTTAAGAATGCGAATACTATTGTCAATCACTTATCTGATAGAAAGCTTCTGACGGCCGAGTTTTACTATTGAAATATTCCTTGGAAGTTGAGACAAGGAAAATGTGTAAGATGAGAAGAATTGAACAAGATACCGATTTGAGTGGAAAGTCCTAAGAAAACAGATGAATTAGAATAACCCCATGCTCTGCTATTAATCCAACATTATCATCTCGGGTAACCCAAATCGACCGAGGGGAAGATAAGACAAAGGTTTATATGGACAAGTGTTTATCTTGACATAAGATAGAATACATCAACTTCCACCGGAGGATGTACTGATAATTCCCCTAGAAATTACAAGCTTACTAATCACTTTCATTAAACCTAATGATTCAACCTAGAAAATAGGGGGACAACCATAGTGTTTACTAGATTAAAATTAAGATTCTTGATTATTCTAAGACAAACTAAATGACACTGTAATTGGTGCATGCCGTATGTGGTCATGGCTAAACTGAGATGCGGGGCCCATAAAATTAATCTCTTTAGTTTATGACCATACACATCTCTCTCCTTTCTATCAATGCTGGCAACATAATTAAGTTGACAGAAGAATCATATGGTTGATATGGTTCCTTTGAGCATCTTCCATTGCTTCAAGCTTTGGTGCAGCGTGGTCTAGTCGATTTACTACGATGTACCGCGGTTATGAATTATATGATGCCAAAGAAAAACGTGTTCATGTTGGAACCTAGCTAGAATCATATAGTGCACATTTGCATGTGTAATGTACGAATGTCAATAGGAGTATGATCGTCATTGATTTTCGATTGTAACATAAAAGACTTAGCAAAACTTATTCCGTCAAAGTAGATTTGGTTGTATATATCGATTCATCTCATTATCATCGTACAACAAGAAAAACCACATCACGTCAATAATGTGCAGATCAAAACAATCATTGATGTGCAGATCAAAACAATCATTCCACCAACGGTACAAAAGATTGCTTGTACTGTTGGCACCTTAAGACGAAGCTGACGGTAATTATGTCCCAAACTAGCAAATAGGCAACACCTCTCCTTTTCCTTTAAGCTAGGATGTTTCAATGTAACTTCCAATGCATCCCAACACTCCTATAAATATGACAACTCCCAACACCCAAACCACAGCACCTCAACAAAAAACTTCATCACATATTCTCCCATCTCATTACCTTTCAAAACCGCTACAAAATGTGCCAAGGAAAACAAGGAGAAGCAAACCATAACCAGGAAAAACCTCATCATCATCATCATGGTCATGGTGCAGCCTTGTGTGAGCTATGTAACTCAGAGGCATCCATGTACTGTCAAGCCGACGACGCGTATCTGTGTAGGAAATGCGACCAATGGGTTCACGGTGCCAACTTCTTAGCCAACAGGCACATCAGGTTCCTTATTTGCTGTACTTGTCGAAGATTCAAGAGGCGGTGTGTGGTTGGATCGTCGTCCGAGGTGATCTTGTCGAGCCTCAATGTAGGGAATTCGAAGAAGAGCGATTCGTTGTGGTTTTGTGATGACGATCATAGTGATGTTGAAGCTGATGATGAGTCCTCGAGATCATTGAAGATGCCTTTTCTTTTTCTCTGATCGATCTCCCGTCGGGTTTCAAATGCTGTAAAATTCTCATGTTATATTAGATTCCTAGACAGTATCAGTTAGAGAAACATAAGAGTTTTTTTTCTAAAGAAAATTTGGAAGGATTTACCTTTGTTTAATCGAATAGTCCGTAAATCCGATGAACGATTTAAATCAGTTTTCGTTTACGAATTCATCATCACAAAGTACCTCGACATTCAACAGATCCTTCGGATTGATGATGAAGCTTGTCAAGGAAAACATTGTCGGAACGAATAGCATAAAATTTCAGGTCATACAATGTGTCCAATTTTTTACTTTTTTTCTTGAATGGTCATGTATCCGAAAATTTTAGAAACTTATGCCTCGATGTATGCAGCTCAATTTACAAACTTTCTCCAACACATACAATGGTCATTCACTATATGGATGTACCTTGATTCCAACCCATCCTAAAGTTTTTACCATATCACTAATTCACTATTGTGATAACTTATGGACAAATCAGGCCAGTAAAAAAACCGAAAACTTAGTCTCATGTTACGTTTGATAGCTCATCAAACGTAGCAGACAGCTCCTCGAGCTTGATTGGGAGGTATTTGTATAGCATATGTATAGAGAAGAAGGGAACAAAGCAATAGATTGGTTGACAAATTTCGTTCATAATTTCCCTTTCGATATATGTTAGATCGATCACATGAGCATTCGTATTTTGCGATGCATTACGATTCAATATGCTCCTACTGTCAGGGCATAGGGCCCCTTTTCTACCAAAAAAAAAAAAAACTTTTAAGATATAACCAAAAGGTTGTACCGTGTTATGAAAACGTAACGTTGGGTACTCTGTAACGGGATATATGTGGATAGCTGTTGTTTTGTGTATATGAAAGCGAACCAGGCAAAACGGTCAGGTTCCACGGTGGCCGCACGTCATCCTCCGTCACCGGTTCACTGGAATCGATGCCGGCGGCGGTCCAATTCGAATGCTTCGAACCCCTCTCGATTTCCATCCACCAACTTGGAGTTGTGCGCTTCCATACATTCTACGATCTGAATTCGAATCAATTTTGGAGCGTCATGGCAGTTCCCCAATGTTCACGACTCGGTTTCACGTGATTTCGTTTTTTATTGGTTTTATTGTTTCGTACTGTGATTTCTGTGTTGCTGCGATCGAATGTAATCATCGCGGTTCGATACCGTCGATTCGATGATCGTGTGTATGATTCGTGATTAGGCCGAGGAAGAAGGGAATACGACTAGGGTTTACTTGGAAGAAATAATTTTTATTTATTTATTTTGAGGGATGCGATGTGCATTAAATGTGTGAGAAAAAGATCAATGTTGGATCTGAGGTGTTTGGTTCTATACTTGTCATAAGATGATGTAACGTTGGCCGAGTTTGATCATGACCGGGGCACATTGAGTGTCTATCTTTTGAGGTTAGCTAGTATGAAGTGACTGTCGTTATTATTTCTCGTTTTAAAGTCTGTTTTCACACCGTGAAGTCCAGCCATTTAGGCTGTGTCAGTGCTCTTGTTTTACATGTTTTCAGTCATAATTATCGTGAATAAGTTTTGGTTCGAAGTTGTCGACGCTCAAGATTGTTTGATTTTCTGAGACAAGCCGTTAATCTGTGTTATTTCTTGACTGTCAATTAGTAGATCGTTAAATGTTGATTGTCGTAGTTGTTAAGTCAAGGATATAGCAACTGAAGTAGATTCAACTCCCTACTTTCCAATGACAATGTTATTGCTTAGTAATGTTGCAAAATTGCTGTTATGCATAACCAAAGTGCAGCATCAACAGTAACTCATTCACTTCTAAGGAATGAAGAAACTCAACATGCAGTTCGCAGCAACAATGGAACAGCGGCAAAAATTAGCGAAGTTATCTGTCTCCTTGGCAAGTGACTGAGAATTCTTCCAAGATCGACGAATCAGGTATTATTTAGCTTTTTGGAATTATAGTAGATGCCGTCTGAATCTGCACTCCGGGACTACAGCAATAGGATGTGGCGCAATAGCATGGTTTACTTTCAACTTTGAATAATCTGATATCTGAAATGGAATCTGCAAAAGATGTGGTTCAAACAACGCATAAAGACGTATTCTTTTGATATGGGATGCTTTGCAATTGTATCAAACTTCTTCATTATCTTTCTGTTACCTTTCTGAGCTATTGATATGCGCATCCAACTTGTGGTAAGACTCGAATGTTAGCTTTCTAGAGGATCGTAGTCGTATGCTTAGCCAGCCTTCGCAAATCTTCCTTTGACCCGTTTTCTAGTATCTGCTCTGGCTTTTCGAGAAGCATATCTTATTTGCTTTCCAAACCTGCCAAATGATTAAGACATGGAGTTTGTCAGAGTTTAAAATCGTAGATTCCTGAAGAAAATATTCATGGTTCCTTAATATTGCGCCAGAAAAAACATTATCCATATGTACATTTATTGCAAAATAGCCATGCAACGGGCTTACTTGCCCATGTCGTTATCACCTCGACCAAATGGAACCATGTTATTCAGATGGTTCAGATGGAAGAATGCTCGAACCAATTAGACATCGTAGTGGTTGTCAGAAAATGTCATGCTATTAGTATTTATGGTATTTTGAAAGAACTTACATTCGAGTCTTCTTTTTCTCCTTGTATCTTATCTTAGCTTTATCCCTTGCTTGTGAGCAGCTTGCTTTAACAGCGGAATCCCAAGATGACTTGTCTGGCAAGAGAGCAGGAGAGAGCCCACAATCTTGATAGTCAGCCGCACTGCTTTCTCCGGTGATATTGGACATGGAAAGGGTCAGGTTTGAAGGAACTTGTACTGTTGCAAAGTCCATGCCAATGTTTCTGGTGCAGCTCGGGTTCATAAGAAGACCACCCATCGCCTGCATCATATTCGTCGAAGCCCCACCAAGCGAACCAGCAGATGGCAAAGCCAGGAAGTAGTCAGAAGCCGCCGCTGATTGTGCCTACCAAAACTCAAGTCCTGTCAATTGTGCAACAACTTAACTAGCTATTCACAGAGCAAATACGAGCTAGTACAGTATTATTTTTATAGAATTGCTTCTCATTCTGAGATTTATTGAACATGAAGTTCTCAAGAAGTGATTTGATCTAAGAAACACTGTCTCAAGTTTCGGCATCACCTTTAATGTCGTTGTGATGGGAAATCTGTGAGACTCTGTAACTGAGTAGTTATCCATCAACAGAGAGTCCAAGTCGACAAGATCTGATTGGTACCTGGGTTGATCTTCTGTGCATCTTTGTATCTCCTGATCGTTCTCCAAATGCATCAGTAGATCATCCATGTTTAGACCTTCACATATAGCATTGGTCTCGCCTATTCTTTTCGAGCTTGAGCAATCCTGAAAAGACAGTCAAGTAAATATTGCAGGATGTTCAACATTTTTGCTGCAAATGTGGATGAAACATGATGGTGGCCACAGATTTTCGTACTATCTAAAAAGGCTGGATCTATATGATAACAAAGATGAGATAAAGAGACATTGGCGATACCTGAGACAGATTCGGTTCCATGGAAATGAAAGGAGTATGATCATTCTGATAACACGGCGGTGCAAAGCTCAAAGGGGTAGCCAAGATCGGAGAAGAATCGATGCAATCCTCAGAACAAGTATTGATCATACTATTCTCATTCATAGGCACAGGAGCCAAAGAACCATTCACTCCAGATTGAACATCAATGCTGCAGGGGACATCTAGAACAGAAGCCCAGATCTTCGCAAACTCGACCAACGAGGGGCAACCTGAGTAGCAATTCAATGGCACCATCTGGTGCCTAGGTCCGGCACAACCATTCCCATTGCGACCACAGCCTTCACACAGGCATAACTTCTCGTCCTCACACCGGATGGTCGCTGACTGTGAGCTGCACTTGTCACATAGAAGGGACCTGGTGTGTCGACGACATATCAAGTTGGCTGAGTGGACTAACTCATCACATTGCAAACAAAGGCGGGCAGCATCGGAGACACAGTATACCAATGCCCTTACCACGCCGCAGAACTCGCAGAGGGGATCCATGTTGCCAAAACCTTTGCTTTCTCGGTAATAAAAATGCAGGAAAACACAGAATGGCAAAAGTAGGATGAGAAGTTCAGGAAAATTTCACGTTAAAATCGAATATGCATGAAAGTATGTATTCCTAAATAAAAATCAAACTCGCTCACACAAAACCGTGCATGATTGCAAGCAAGTGCTATGTTCTTGTGAACGACGTGATCAAGAACAAGAATGACGAAGCGACAATGCGAATGTCTGGTTTATCCCATTGTTGTTAGTTTAGGCAAAAGGGAGAAGTAGAAAAGGATGTTTAGTGTGCAGAAGAGGTATAAGTAGACAAAGATGTAGCTTACTCGTTTAACATTAGATTAATTCTAAGCCACAAGAGCTTTTTTTTTTGGGCTTTTCTTTATATTTTTTGGGATCAAGGAAAAATTCTCCTTAAATTTCTCTTATAGCTATGTGGTTGTTTTTTTGTCCAAGCAATGCCTCAAACTCGATCTGTCACAGGCTTTTGCTTGAATTAGATTTGATATAAACTGAGTATCTATGAGATCTGCTGTGTTGGCATTGGTGATGGCTGGCGTTTCGACACATTTTAGGATTAAAATGACTCTTGATTACATGTACAAATCTTTTTCTTCTTTGATATGTTTTACACGTTTTAGTCGCAGTTAATCCATCTCAGCCAGGGAGGTTTAAGAGGACTAAGTGCATTTTAGTCAACTATGTAATGAAGATACTCACTGTTTTACTATTGCTTGCGTTCTAAAATATATATAATATATCATATCTAATAATTTTTTCATATAAAAAATAACAAAATAATAATAATCTATTATTATATAATATATTTATTATTTCTTCTCTTGTCATTAAGAAAATATTCTTTTCTCATTAAATTTCACACACCGTACGTTCACCTCTCCAACCATATACGATAACATGTTCTAATGTGTACGCCATTTTGAATCGCATGAGCATTGGTGCTTCAATATGGCAATCGATTTGATATAAGTTCATAGATCTTAGTCAAAGATATTTCATCAAAAGACAGTGAATCTTCGTGGCTAGAGAGTATGCACAGGCTGGTTCTAACAGACAAAACACATCACTGGTGTCCAAAGAACTATCGTCGTGAAAATGTAACCAACTCGAGTCCACCAACTCGGCTTGCAAATTATTATTTTCACTATACAGTCCTTGACCAAAAGAAACAGAACCACAAATACATCAAGCTGCCAAAACAGTTAAATGTGACCGCTTCGAATGATTCGAAGGGCCAGCCGCAGGACGATGGCGGTGAATCAGTGGGCAGTTTAGCTAGAGCTATGAAGAAGACACATTGGAGAAGCTAGGGAACAAACGAACATCAAGATGCCGAAACGTACGTCGAACTAGTTATCAGAACAGTTCTCATTACAAAGAGATAAATAAAACTGGTGTCATCTGAAATTTTACACAATATCCACTTCCACCAAGTCCTCTTCCTGCCCATCAACCTCTACTTGCTCATCATCACCCTTATACTGCAATCAACCAAAATCAAGATCATCAATATATGATCCAATAGTAAGCAGACTTCATGTTTCTATCCGATCCATTATGAAAATAGAAGTGCACGAGAAAGGAGATCCATGCTATAAAAGAAAAAAAAAAGTAACCATGCCATCAGACGAACGAACCTGGAGATAATTATCTTTGTTGATTGGAGGAGGTGGGGGTGGTGGTAATGGAAAGCTCACTACATCAGAAGCAGTCCTGTTCTGATCTGCTCGAGAGGCATCCTCCTTTGGCTCGGACTTGTCTTCTGATTTGAAGAGTTCAAAGTCATCAGTGGCATAAGCGGCAATGCTTCTAGGTGGCACCGCAAGATTGAAACGTATTCCCTTCATCTGATTGAGTGTTACAAGAAATTTATCGGTGAAAAAAAATGTCAATGCTAGAAGAAAGATGTTCAAAGGGGATGAGTAGCCAAAATACTAAGTTGGCAAGGAGAACCTATGACATGGAAGTTGAGTTATGCTGAACCACTAGGCATCATTAGAAATTACGAACATGGGTCATCGAGGGTAGTCAAAGCAATTTCAACAGGAAAGATGAGTGTGCTAAACTGAATGTGGGTAACCTTAAAGCAGAAAGGTTTAAGATAAGAGATTTAGGTGGAGGTTGAGCTGAATGTTAAAACTGACTATAGCAAGTACGATGTAGGCTTAAGGGGAGAGTGACAAAAAAATCTCTTTAAAAAATTATCAAATCCAGAAAACAAAAGCAGAGCATACCTTATCTGAAGAACTAGGACCCTTCAAAGAATCTTTTCGCCGCTTAGCCTTGCCTTCATCAGCAAATGGTTTATCGATAGCTCTCCTCTTACTCTTAATCGCCAAGGTTTCCATGTCACCATTGAGCTCAATATCCTGTACACTCCCCAGGGACATTTCCTGGTGTCCAGTTGCATGTCCCCTTTTTGATACTTTTGCTGTCAAAATAGAAAAGCATCACAAATGTTCTGAAAAATGCTCATCTTACACACAGATCTATCAGCAGGAGAAAAACAAAAGTCATACCTGATTTTGATCCTTCCACGTTCATGTTGAAGTAGAATTTTTTCTTCGTAGGAGAAGCATGGTCCTTTGATTCTGCAATTTTATCAGCCAAATGATTTAAAGCATTTTCAGCATCACCAACAATGTTCCTATTGGTAACCTCTTCGTTACGAAGAAGCTGTGTAACGTCGAAGCTGAAGTCATCCACCAACTTATCAAGTCTCACTTGTGACCTGTGGATGTAGCACGATAATAAGACCTATGCAAATACCACTACCACAACTTCAACCAAATCAATCATATAAATGTTTCAAACATCGAATTATCAACTTGAAACAGATGTATGCAAGTCTCTACAAGATATCCATCAACGAGAAAAATAGGGAATTTTCATTATACAAACAATGTTGAAACATGCCAGTATATTTCTCTCCTTTGTCTGATCTCGACAAATATCAAGAAATAACGTCAAAAAAGAACATCAAGAAACGCAAAAACAACATAAAAGGCTTGCCTCTTCAGCTCATTTTGCAGTCGTGTGTAATTGCTATGTGCCTTAATGAACTTCTTAATCTTTGAAGTAATCCTGTATTCATCAACCTCAAAAACCAATGAAAATTGAGGAAATGTACTCATTTCCATTTGATTTCACAGTATAGCAATCCAAAAGCTACCCTCACAACATAATTCCACGTTTACCTTTTAAAGATTTCCTTCTCTTCTGACAGTTGGGACTCGAGTTCCTGAATCTTATACGAAAGACTGTCCACTTCTTGGCTCCTCTCTTTCAATTCGACCTGAAAAGGTGATTAAAAAAAATACCAACAGCTGTCATGTCTGAAAGCAAAATGAACGGTGAAGTCAAGGAAGAAATGTAGCCAAGGAAACATAGAAAGACTTCAAAAATAGCTTGTTTTTTGCGATGTTTTCCCAAAGCCCTTCATTCAATCTCACGGTTAATTTCTTGTTTTCCATCATCAAAACTTTTTTTAAAAAAATTTAGGTCTTCTGAAAAGCACAGAATCTTGTTGATACGAAGCTATGTGCCAACTATTTTATTTCTTTAGTCACACTCAGCTTGATTCAGCCATCTGCATTCTTAATCAGACTACAGTCAGGGGAAGAGCAAGAGCAGGAGTACGATTATGCATACAAAAATAAGCATATAACGCTAAGAGCCACTGAGCCAAACTAGTGAAGGCAAGAACAAAGGAAGAAATTACACTGACCTCAAGTTGTTGTCTGTTATCATTGAGTAAATCAACATCAAGCTTCATCTCCTTAATCTGCAAACAAGCAGGTAAACATCCGTTAAAAATCAGACTTGATGAATATTTAATATAAAATATAAGAAAGATATGATGCACAAAGAAAGCCTACAATAATTATTCACCAAAGAAAATTCTTAAAACCTGATCGCGGAGAAGGTGCTTAGAACGAGATGATGCAAGTTTTTCCTCTTTTCCCCTGTCATAAGTCCCATCAGAAGCCCTCAAGCTGCCGGAAAAATCACTTTGACCATCATGCTGTCTCTTGCCGAATTTTCTGTCACTGCAAGATTGTAACTAGAGGTGAGAAATGTCGAGCAAACAAAAAGCAAGCAGTGAAAACAGACGAATAAGTAACGGAAGGCAATCTTGATTTACTCATTCGGGTTATTTAAGAAGTCTCAAATCCGAGTTAGAAAAGTGCATTTGGAAGTCTCCTGTTAGACTGAGCCATCACAAAAGAGAAGGTTTTTATACCTTCTCCTCACATCGGACCTAGGAGGGCTGTATCCTGCAATGTAAAACTAACAGTTAAGATAACTAAACCAAAAAAATAAGGAAAAAAAAAATAAAGAATGTCTTATCCTTCGCTGAGCCAAGTAAAGCCGTAAGCAAAGTCAACACTTTGTAAACACGATTTTTAACAAAATGTCATCCCTTGGAACCTAAGGAACCTACAGAAAAAGCATTCTTTTACCTTCAAGGGGAATAGAAAGCAAGAAAAACTGGTGATCGTTTTTGAAAGAAACAAAGATATAGAAAATACTAACCATGAAAAGCACGTCGTCCCCGGGCATCTCGAACAGGGGAGTATCTGCGTTGTGGAGAGTGCCTTTCCCCGTCAAGTCTATCCTGCAAGTCTTCCGGTCTGTAGGGTCGCCTTCCTGAAGTTATACACACAGAAGGATTAATAGGCTACAACTTTTCATTGTCGAAGTTGAAAACAACCCAAGTTCCACAAACAATGAGCTAGCCTTACCCTCATGAGGGAAAATAAGAATTACAGAATAATAATGGATAGAAGTACAGCATTCCTGAGAAGTCCGATGACATCAAACACAAAATCCCATAACATTACCAGTAGGTGAAACACCTGAATTGGCTCTATACACCAGTGAGGAAAATGGAGATATAACACGACTGATAATGGACATGAGTTCATGTTATCCAGAGAAACCGGATTTAAGTCTGATTCAAATAGAATAATTTCCTCCAGACCGTGGTGACATCAATATAGATCATGGAATATGCCACCGCCTCCAACAGATAACAGTACCCTAATATAATAGCAGTTTTCATAGACCATAGAGAGCCTCAAGCGGAAATAGGATGAAGCTCCTTCTGATGAAACCCCAATGAGATTTTCCAATGTAGAAGGCGAGCTTAATAAGAGAGATACTAGAATCCTCATTGCTCGAGGCATACAGCTCCAATGCATAAGAAAATACCAGGGATCACAGTTGTGTGATAGAGTCCCAATCGCAGGTAATCAAGAATGATATATTCAGCTTAGCTACACACATTCTCACAGGGTGAGAGAGTCATATACTGAAATATGAACGAGGAGACCTGCTGGTGTAACATCACAAATCTTGAGGCATAAGTAAATAATATCTTTAACAAACGTCAATCCCTTACAGATTCACCGATCACCAGGAGAGAAAACCTTGTGCATTTTGCAATAAAGAGCCCAAGAATCAACATCACTACATAATTCGCCAGTAAGAATTTATGGCATACACACCAGTTTAGCGGAAACTATAACATAGAAATAAATAATACAAAAATTATACCCGCCAGATTCACAAGTATGACGAAAATAAAGATCAGATTGTGTTTGGATTCAGACGTCTAGCGCCAATATGCTACAACCAAGAAAGAGTTCACATAGCTATGCAGAAAAAAGAAAGAAAAAGAATACGAGTCCAAAAAAAAAAGGGCCTAAAAGAAGATTAAATTGGGTGAATTGAAATACTTTTGCCCCATACATCATAACAAGCAATTAGCAAGAAAATCTATACTTTAAAGCTGAAACACAATATGTACACCATGTTGCGGACAACGACATTTGCTCACTCATTGCTATTGACTTGGGACCGATGGACATTGACAACATTTTTCATTCAAAGCCAACGAAACTACACGAATATGCCATGATACCACCACTGTGGATAAGACTTTTATACCCTAAGGGCTATGCTTCTTTGACTACACCAGCATTTGGTCATAATATACCCAGCTTCTATATGAATCAAACGATGCAGAAGAAACCCAAAATTGATCCCTGATCATTTTTGTACGAGTATCTTTATAAGTTACTTATCAATTGGCACTCTATCATCCTGTGACCTGTTTGGTCATGAAATTATAACATGTGATCAATCATCAATTTCAAGGGCCCGTTATATTTTTCATTCTGTGACAAATTACATACTCATATCCATAATTCGAAGACATAAACTAACATACTCATCGACACAAATATCAAAAACCAAAACAGTGGGCTTGATACGAAAAGTACCACTAAAGGATCCCGAGAATCGTCGAAGCTCGGCCTCGCCGTGAGCAAAAGAGCAAGACTGGCGAGCACAACGCCCCCTCTGATACAGTACACATAACTTCGTCTTGAAAAGCTTCCTTTCCACCATAACGCAATAACTTGAACCCCTCACAATAATCAATATTCCCAAAACTCGAAGTTTCACAAAATACAACGACACAAAACCCTCAAATTCCCTGCAAAAAAAAAAAAAAAAAGAAGAAGAAGAAGACGAAGAAAAATAGACATAAAAATCCAATGAAGCGGATTAGGGTTTCGAATTCTGAAACGACATTGACCAAGGTTGCATGATAAGTGGAACGAGAAAAGTGATACCTTGAAGAAATGGATTCGAAGAGATCGATGTGATGAGGTTGGGTCGGCGGCGGCGGAGAAGGCAGTTGAAGTGGAAGAGATCGCGGTCGAAGAGGAGATGATGTTTTTGTGGGCTGGGCTGAATCTGAGTTCTAATGGGCTTTTGGACCATAAGTTCATGGGCTTCTGCTTACTTCTTGGTCCGAATTTAGCTTTTTTCTTTTTTCTATTTTTGCCCTTGTCTTATAATTTTAAGAATTTTCTCGTCCCATTCAAATAACAGTATAATCATTTTTAAAAAGTTTTTTAATCAAGTAATGTTTGATAGTTTCACAATACACATTCAATTAAAATATATAGATTAAATTTTTATTGATGTTCTCTGAGAAATTTGCAAAAAAACGATATTTGATTGTCACAGGACATACCCAAGTTTGTTTCGATAAAAATCAAAATCAAACTATTATAATTTGAATGGACAAAAAGAATACTACATTTTACAAAAAACAGTCAAGGTTCCTTTTCCTACGGCTGGGTTTAGATCTTTTATGCTAAACTCTTGAAAAAGAATTTGTTATAAATGAAACATCGCAGACAAGTCACAAGCACCATATCAGATGGTTAAGAAAACCGGAGCCAATGTCAAAGTACCCACGGCACATGACAATCGGTACGCATGATGCATAACGGGAAATATAACTTTTCTCCAAACATGAACGTGCAATTAACAAACATCCTTTCAAGCACTTTTTAAACTCAAACGTTGCACATGACTCCTGCACCATGAAAAAATGTACTCGTTTGCGAAACTACATAGATATATACATTTTAAATTTGTAAACTGGACATAAATCGCAATACTCGCAATACTGACAGTTACCAACATCCAAAATCCCCTCCATTCGCACGCTACCGAATCATACTCACAACAGTTTCTAGAAGAAAAGAAAACGAAATAACAGACAATTCTAGTTATAGCCTAATCTATGTCATCCATTTCAGTATCCTCCTCTGACTCAGATTCAGGTTTTTCATCATCCCCGAGCGTTGCAGCAACCTTGGCTACAGATCCATCACAGTTCTCCTGAACATCAACAGGACTTAAGAAGAGATAAATATGTGAGCAATTGCGAAGACCAAACTCTTTGAGAGAGATGTCGTCTCCAATCATCAGACCGGATTGGTTGTCATGGAGATAAAGTATGAGCCTTTCGAATGAGAGATTCTCCTGATCTGCTATTGCTCGTTTGAGGTCTTGTAGAGTGGCATCTTTGCCCAGCTGAACGTAGAAGAACGAACCTGTTAGTATCTCTACTGACAGCTTCATCTTCGATGACAAAGACTAGTTTGCTTCATCTCGGTTGAGCTCCTTCACACTTGAAGCATTTCAAGGGCTGTTGACGAAAAATCAAGGCCTTCTCATAGAATGAGCAGTCCACCTGCGATAACAGAACAATAATGAATGCAGACAGAATGAAAATATTGTGATGGAATCACAGATTCAAGTCGTTTCTGGTTCATTTCCATGGAACCCCTGAACTTAAATGCTAAGCACGATATTTATAGCAGTCTTACACCGCCTAATCAACACAGAAGGCTTTGGCGAGAAAAAATCTAGGCAGCGAGTATCTCCTACATGTGTGTTAATGACGACAACAAAACAATCAAGAAAGTGCACAGCATAGCTAAAGGGTTCTTATCATCCAAAAGGTTCATCGGACTCGGACAATTCATCATAGAGATAATGAGAGGTCAAGTGGCCTGGCTGTCGATAGTTAAGGCATGCAACTTGGATAATTACCTTGTACTACTAACTATATCTTGTACCCTGTACTGCTAACTATATCAGCTACAAGATGAATACATTCGAAGAAGAGAACTCTATAGAAAAATCAAGGGCTAAATCAGTTGCTGTAAGCTAAAAGTTCAAGTAAAAACGCATGTCGCATGCATGATTTAGATATGGGCAGGCAGGATAACAAAGTCGCTATCAGTTGAATTTATCAACTTAGAAAGGCCTTCAAAATCAACAATCGTTTTACAGGAGCAGAAAGAGCTTAAGCTTTACCACTAAATTTGTCCGAAGCTGCTAAAGATGAAATAATGCAAGTTCTGCTTTCGAATACCATACCTTAATACTTGAAGACCACATAGAAAATAAACCAATCTAAGCGGATGGAAGGCACAATCAGCATCAAGGAGGATGACTCTCATCATATTTCCATGGGAGGGTCTAGCGAGGAGGGCTTTGGGGATTTTTCTCTGCTAAAAGATTTTCCTGCGTTTCAAGGATTTTTTTCGCAACAGCTACTAGAAGAACCCCTTATGTTCGATGATGGTTGTTGTGCAACAAAAACAACGATAACACAAAAGATAGAGATGGCATAAATGGGAGTGTCTGGATCAACGTGAGAAGCGTCTATAGGAAAGACTTCATAGACCATGACAGGACATACTCTATATAGTCCTAAGGAGACACTTATGAGAAAAGTGTGACGATTTTCATAGGAAGAAAAAGGAGGTGGTGACTCAAAGAGAACTGGAAATGAGGTCATATATGCATGCTGCAGCTTAATACAAAGGATGTTTAATAATGTATAGAATCAAGGAAACAATCCACGACTAACCCCACCTGATAATGACTTTTGGGACCTTCTAAAGTGAGAAAAGACCAAATTGAATGATTAGATAACTATGAATAGATGAGTTTAGAACCACCCACTTCTTGTTATATTGACCATTCGGGACTCCATCCCCTAGGATATGCCAGAATTTCCATCCCTCAAGGTGCACCAAACCCGGATTTACAGCACCAGCACAGTGCTTTCCAGCAAGCCACTGAATACAGAAGACCTTTGGTCAGCTAGTGATATCAATTGCAACAGGTGCTGGTAAACCATGAATCTTCATCATAGTGAAGTACTCCTTCGGTGGAAAAGCACCAGCTTTTGAGCACAGATCCACCACGGCAGGTGCATGGCCATAGAAGTCTCGACCTTCATTACAGAGCTCAGGAGGATCCTGTGGCCTGCTATGCCAAACTATCTTAGGCGGCACCACATCATCAACCCCAGCTTTCTTCCAGAAGTGGCCACCACGCCAAGTCTCATACTTGAAAACTCCACAAAGCCGTGCCCTGTGTCCTGAAGGTCCGATGTGAACTTCTGAGCAATACGCACAGACCTTGCTTGGATAGGCCAATAAGAGCCTATCAACACCCTTCCTATATTCTTCCCATGCATTCATTGTTTCAATTGCTACCGACCTAAAATCTTCAGTTGTCAAGGAAGCAGCCTCGTCTGAAGCGACCTCCGCCAACTTCCCTATCCAATTATCCGGTTGAGGATTCTGTTCACTTGGATCTGCTCCTGCCTGCCAACAGAGTTCAACAACTGCTGGAATACGTTCATAATCAAATCTTTGCTCATGCTTTATTTCACTCTGAAACATGTTATTAAGGTGAAAAGCTTCTACAGGGGGTAGGACATCATTTATGGTACCCCCGATCCACTGATGAAGCTGATTCTTCTTCCGATGCTTGTAACCCCTGCAGGTTCTAATTGCATGGCCTCTCTCGCCAATGTATACCTCTGGACAAAACCTGCAAATTGAAATGTTTGCAAGGAAAACAACTTAAAGATATTCAAAAGTTATTTGCACTGAGTTGGTCTCCCTACTCTGTCGTCGAGGTCAACAAGACACTCAGAATAGTTTATCTACATCCCTTTGCATCCCTTCATTCGTCAGTCATCACACAGCTAATAAAACATAACCAGCTTACTTCCCACCAAACATTCACCAATCACCATGGAGAAAAAAATCGAAGAGCTATGAACTTATATTGTTACAATCAGCATTTAAGTAGGTAGCTCTATTACCTGTAACGCAAAGCTTTAGCAAATAATTAGTGGTTTGCATGTAAGACCTAACCCCATACTTCTATACCGACACTAAGGTGATTCTCAAGTCATGTAGCTTTTGAAAATATGAAGCCTTCTTACATGCAGCTCACAATCTCTATTTTAATCAACTATTTGGTTTTGGTTTAAGGTTAATAATTTTCCTTCACTGCATAGTTAGATTCCCTAATGCGGACTTTGAGTATGACCCATGGCCGGCAAGAGAAATTCCCAAAAACAATCAAACATCCCTAACAGCATTACTCTCAACCAATATTTGCTTATTCGGTCACTATGATCAATGCAACTTGAAAATCGAGATCGTAGAAGCTGAAATTAGATATCGAATTAGACTACTCACTAATCAAATTAGAGCATAATCAATTTCTGTCCACCCAAAAACACAGCTTGGAGTTTCTTCACAACTGCACATGGATACAATTTTTGCAGCACGATCTATTCCTCAAAAAATTAACATTCCGATTGAGCCAAAACGATGTGTTCGAATTCAATCACACAATACTCTATAACTAATCATGAACAACAATCACCATAAACCGAATTCACCCCACACCAAAAAACGTCACATTTTCCGTCAACCCCACATGATCACACACCCAAATCAATATCAACTCTCAAATCGCACAAAACCCAAATGAACCGAGACACCAATTATCACCACATCTCATACTTGCAGGCGACGACGGGGATTGCTCTGAGCAAAACCGAGACACCATTTATCACCACATCTCGATTACGGAGCACGTCACGGGCAACAGGGATCATAGCCTTGATGGGATATTCTTTAGACCTGTTCTGAATCCGTCTAAGGATCATCGGTCTCAGCTTCTTCAAATCCGGCTTCTTCGTGCTCTTGTTTGTCGCCGCGGTGCTGTAGAAGTGCTGAATCAGCGGCGATGTAACTGTAAGGAATCGGAGACAGTGGTGGCGGAGAGTGATCGCCATTGGAGGTGAGAAATGGGGGAGATTTGGGAATTAGGGGAGAATTAATTAGGGTTTTGAATTGGGCGATTTGAGATGGAGAAGTGATTTGTTGCAAATCCTGAAATTACGGTCAGTAACAATCGGACAAGTGGGTAATATTGGAGTGAAGCGGAAAAGTTAGGGCAAAGTGGGATTTAAGCTTTGGCGTGACCAATTGATCTATTCTAAGAAATCGCAAACTAATTTTATAACTAAAATAGATAAAAGAAAAAGTCAATATTCGTCCACAAAGATCTTTTTCTTTTTACATCAGATGGTAATGAAGATAAAAAAGATTCTTATTTTGATCGATTAAACATGACAATAATTTATTGAGTGTTTTGAGGATACTTTCGAAAACAGATCAAGTGGAGGTCGGGTTAAATTAGGAAACGAGGTACGTGAAATAGACAATTACCTAAATATCCAAGCTTGATTATTGAAGTTAAGGTAACCGTAAGTGTAAAACTTCACGTCGGGTCGAATACATTGGAGCATGAATACTCGATATTACTGGCGAAGGAGGAAAGATTAGCTTTCTCATACATGTGCATGTGGTACGATCGTCGAAACACTGGAAACTAGCTTGCAAGGACCTGAGATTATGATAGGGTGTTGAGGCTAACCTTAACAATTCGGATGCTGAACAGTTGCTTGCAGGGATGTCAATAAGAGTTGTTGGATAATTGTTTGTAGGGATTTAAGGTTACGATAGGGTTTAGACATCCCTGGTAACTCCGATGCTGGACAGTTACTTGCAAGGAGCTAATCGACGATGCGTTTGATGTGATCGTAGATTGAAAGTGGAAGGAATCTCCACTTGTTCGCATGCGGAGTTATTGTCTAAACGTCTTGTGTTTTGTGATGAGATACTTCGATGTCGAAACATAAATAAAACAAATAAATAAGTAGAAGAATAAAAAGGGCGTGTGACATAAAGGATTGGAAGTTGAATTCATATATATAATATTAAGATTTTAATATACTGTCAATATGATAGCTATGAATGTGCTCGGTTCTAACACGTGATGCCTCATCCTTGATAGTATCGGAATCTATTGGGCATCTCTTTTGTTCATGGGTTTTTCTATCTTTTGTTTCTTTTCTTCCATTAGGTTCATGGGTCTACTGATCATCTCTTTTGCTCATATGAGCATCTCTATTTTGCTCATAGGTTCTTCTCTTTTGCTCATGAGGAGTTGTATGTTGATGGTGGTTTCCCTCGCGAAAATAAAGTTGTTGTACTATAATATTTAGGTTGTCTGATCAAACATTGAATGGTTGTAATAATAAACATTTCGTATTATTTTCTGTCATTGAAGTTTTATGTATTCAAACCTTGTGTAATAACAAACACTTGGGGTTGTAACATTTGATGAGTAGTTTCGTTATAAAACATGTGGCGTGATAAAACGAGTCAATGATTAACTGTTGGAGTTATAGCATTAACATTGTGATTTAATTATGTGACACATAATATAATTTCAACGAGGGGTACTATTACCAATATAATATTTATTATTATCAAAATAAGATAATGTTCACAAGTCAATTTTAATAACCTTGGTGACCTTGACAATGACAAATATTATCTTTGACAACATCAATCGTCTTTCGATGGTAGTTGAAAAGTAGAGGAAGAAGAGTTGGATTTCGGTTCATTGATCTCTGAATCAGTGTAAGTGGGTTCAGAAAACCAGGATTGTTAATTGCTATGGTCAAAGGTGAGAGCAAAATGGCCGACGACTCTCGAGCAAGCAGCGTCGTTCACTTATGAGAGTCAATGAAAAACAAACTCTCGTTTTCTGGGGAAGATGTTGTTTCTCGCCTGGGGCATGATCACAGAGGAGTAACGCCCGTTTGATATGCATAAATACTTTATTTCTTTTCTTGGCTCATTTTTTGAGAAGAAAAAAATATTGTTGGTTGCATTAGTGTGTCGGAATGGTGTATTCATCCAGGATTACCATTTTTTAATCGAAGTCCTTTTTTGATTCCTTACTTTATTCTATATGTGGTATATTTTATAGGGTTAGGGGGATATCAACGAAAGACTAAGATTTAATTATTCATATTATAATCATAATTATTTATTTTTTGGATTTTTATCTTAATTATTGAATTCTAATTAGACAGACATGTGTCATGACACAAATCTATTTTCCTCTATTTTATATAATATCTCTAAATGTTATATTCTCAATTGTTTATATTTATCTATGAAATATATGGATGACAACAAATATGACAAAAACAAATAAAAATTGTTCATAATGGAAACCATGAAATACAATAGCTGCAATGGTTATATGAATTTTAAACATCACGGGTATATTGATCATTTGATTAAAGTTTTATTTCATTCCATCATCTAATCTATCATCCAATCTGATAAACCAAACATCACACAAATAACATGAAATGAAACACATGATTTCATTCTTTTCTACCTTCCAAACAATCGTTTGTTTCATTCTTTTCATTCATTTATTTCAAACGCAACCTAAGTATTAAATTTAAGATATAAACTATGCAAAGATTCAGTATGGTTTTAAACAAATTTTGCTCACAAGTGCTACACCATTTTGAGCTTCTTATATGTTGATCGTTCTTTCAAGCACTCTCATCCCTTTCATTTACTTGAATTTGACTCAGATCAAGATATTTTGAATTGTTTTGTTACTTTGGTAGTTCTACTAAACATCATTAGAGATTATATTTTGCTTCTAAATAAGAAAATGGCAGGGTCATATTCTTTGAACCATCCAGAAATATATTTCAGTTCATTAACTCTGAAACCAACAATTTAAAACACTTAAATCAACATATCTACTGTGTTAAATGGTTAGGATTCATGAGATTTTGAAATGACAAATTTTTTTCAAATGATACAAAGAAATAGCAGCAGAAACTCATCATACGCAACAACAATAGACATAATCTGACTGTTTTACTAAGTTAAAAACAATAAACAAAAAAAAATATTGATTGATTTCAATTTTAATTATCTATTGTTGTTTGTTATGAATAAGTTCCTTTTTCGGTAAAATCCAAAACTAAAACAAAACAAAAGATCGACTTTTTGCACTACAAATTATAAGCCCCACTTGTAATTTGTCACGTGAACTTGCTTTGAAGCGTGTGCCCTAAGTTCGGGAAGAATGATAATATTCAAATAAAATAGATAAATCTATCATTCCACGTATGGGCCACACATGAGTCCAATCGTGTTAAACATGTATTCGGTTCATTTTTTATGGATAATAGATTAAAATTTGGGTTTAAGGTTGATTTGAATTTAATGGAATCGAATTTATCAGATTTATTTTATAAATAATAAGATTTGAATTGAACTTGACTTTACTCATTTATTCATCTGGATCTAATTGAGCTAAGTGGAGTTTGAACCCAATTGAATCTTTTATTAATTAATTAAAATATCATTGAATTTTAAGCAAAAAAAATTCATCATCAAAATCACAATCTAATTTTTTTTGGAAAATAGCTTTTATATAAAATATATTTAATTATATGTGTATATAATTATAAAAGTTAAATATTATACATATATATAAACTCGAATCCTAAACAATCTTTTAATCAAGATGGCTCATGAATTTATAAATTAGTTAATCCGTGAGTCTATCAAGCAGAATCATGAATGACTCAAGTTTGTTTATTTAATTTTATGAATCTAAAATTAAACTCACAAATTTAATAAACGATATTCGAATTAAAATTTTACTGTATTGACTTAAACAAATTCATGAATAATCGTCCTACTCCCACATAGAGGTTCGTTACAACGCAAAACAAACCTTAAAAAATCAGGGAGGGGAAATTACTCAACTTCACAAAAATAACAAGCCAATAGCTGCCACACATATTCGTGGGAGCAAAATCCTCTGTATCTTCCCACACTGCCAATCATCAACCCAGCCACACACAACAATCCCATACTTCACCATTCAAATTCTGCCATTTTTTCCACACACCACTGTTGCAGCATCTCCTCCATCAATGCCAGCAGCCACCGGTACCAATGTGGGCACAAAGCTTGGAGCATTGCCAGAGATTATGAGGCTTCAACATCATAAAATTCCATCTGGGGCTCCTCATAGAAATTTGGCCACTTATCGCGTCGACACCGCGACGACGACGAGGAAAGGGAATGGGATCAGGGCTCGATCAGATTGGATTCTCCGGTCAGCGAAGCGGAGAGGGGCGGCAGCTATAACTCGTGCTTCTTCGGCCGGGACTTCTGTTGCTCCTAATCAAGAATTCAAGGTAACTGACAAATAGCGTGAGAGAAAGGCAGTTTGCAACTCTTTTCCACAAAGCTGAGAACAGTTTACCTATATTTTATCATTGGATTTGAGATTAAAATTTTTTTTTTCTTTTTAATTAATGCAAAAATAGATTTTTAATTTTAATCATTGATTTGAAAATTTAATAGTCTAGTCATACATATAACTAGTTATACAGATATTTTTTATATATATAGAAAAAATATTCATATGGTTAATCACATAATTTATTATGTGTGATTAGATCATTAAATGATTGAGATTAAAATATTATTTTAAAAAAAAATCTCAATTATTAATTTGAAGAGTTTAGCCACATATAATTTTGTCATGTGTGGTTAATCACACAAACTCTAAATCATATATACATATATACTCTAAATTATTTTATTAATTATTAATTGATTTTGAGTTGTAATCCCATACATTTAATATAGAATCTAAACTGAAATGCGGCGAATGGCCACACCATATAGAAATTTGGAAAAAGAGTTGGATAAGATTGCATTTCATGATAGCACACTAGTCTAAATATCTTGCTGATCAGGGTCGTGATCTCAGTCCCTTTAGGTTAAGTCTTCTGAATAGACTAATTTCATGCAAACTATGTTTCCCATCAGTAATTTGTATTTTCCACTGCTATAATGCCCATAAAACCCTTGCGGACAAAGAGCTTTATTCTTTGCTTGGTTCTGTCAGTACTAGATATGCACAGCACAATATCGCTGCTTTAGGGTCACCGTCTATATGAAGAAGAAGCTGTTAACCTTTGGCAGTGAACTATAATGATGCAGGTTAAACTCAATGACGGAGATGACGACAAGATGTTGCTGAATTATGTGCCCATCTATGTAATGCTACCTGTAAGTAATCTCTATTCTTTCATGGGATCCCTTATCAAAAGCTACCATCTATTGTGCATTCTTGAGTTGAAAGAGGCTAATTGGTGACAGTTGGAAGTGATAACAGTCGACAATGTCCTCGAGGATGAGGAAGGTATCAGGAAGCGACTCGAGCAGCTGAGAGCTGCAGGAGTCGATGGGGTGATGGTGGACGTTTGGTGGGGGATAGTGGAATCCCAAGGCCCTAAGCAGTACCGATGGAGTGCCTATAGACGCCTGTTCCAGCTTGTTCAAAGATGCGGCCTAAAACTGCAAGCGATAATGTCGTTTCACCAATGTGGCGGAAACATTGGGGATGCGGTCAATATCCCGCTTCCTCAATGGGTTCTCAACATTGGGGAGTCGAATCCTGATATCTTCTACACAAACGGAACGGGCAACAGGAATAAGGAGTACCTCAGTCCTGGCGTCGACAATGAGCCTCTTTTTGCTGGGAGAACTGCAGTTGAGGTAAGGCCACTTGAATTTTGACATGTTGTGGTTCATGAGACTTCCTAATTTCTGGAATCCCAACGATGCAACCTTTAGTTTAGAGGTCCAATTCTCTGTTCATCCCATTTGAGAACAACTTGATAAGTTATGCTAAAATGTCTATATCAGTCTTTGTCATATCTGCAAGAATTTTTTGTTTTGAGGCTAAGATTTGGTTATAAATGATCAAGATATATAGTGACTACATGAAGAGCTTTCGAGAAAACATGTCTGATTTCCTGGATGCTGACCTCATAGTGGACATAGAAGTCGGGCTTGGTCCAGCCGGTGAACTCCGATACCCTTCGTATCCGCAGAATCAAGGATGGAAATTTCCTGGAATAGGAGAATTTCAGGTCAGGCGATCATCCCTATATCCATCTCTCAATGGTAATACCTTAAACTGAACAACCATCCATAAACAACATGATTCAGTGCTATGACAGATACCTTGAACAAGACTTCAAGAACGCCGCAACAAAAGCAGGACATCTTGAGTGGGAATTGCCCGAAGATGCAGGACAATACAATGACAAACCTGAGGCGACTGAGTTCTTCAGAAAAAACGGGACATACCGTACTGAAAGAGGAAAGTTCTTCTTGACGTGGTACTCCAATAAGCTACTGAGCCATGGCGACCAGATCCTAGAGGAAGCCAACAAAGCATTCTTAGGTTGCAGAGTCAAGCTAGCAGCGAAAGTAAGTGCATAGCTATCGTAATTCTGTAATCAAAGCAAATCATAATCTTTCGCATCATGAGTCAAGGACTTACCTGTAATGTGATCAGGTATCTGGTATCCACTGGTGGTACAATGATGAGAGCCATGCAGCCGAGCTCACTGCAGGATTCTATAATCTTAAAGATAGAGATGGCTACCGTCCAATAGCGAGGATGTTGTCAAGACATGATGCCATTTTCAATTTTACATGTCTTGAGATGAGAGATTCCGACCAGCCCGCTGAAGCTAAAAGTGCTCCACAAGAACTTGTACAACAGGTGAGGATTTGAATGCTTCACACAACTGAGTTTTGTCACTTGTATTTGTATATAATAAGTTCAGGATTGCTACAAGGAAAATACAAGCGTGTAGGATTGAGAACCTGCTATATGAGACTCCGTTGAAGATCCATCACTATATCCTCACATGCTTGATATCAAGTGCATTGAACGGAGAAGTCGTTTGCAGGTCTTAAGCGGAGGTTGGAGGGAGAACATAGAAGTTGCAGGGGAAAATGCCCTTCCAAGGTATGATCGAGCAGGTTACAATCAGATGCTCTTGAATGCTCGGCCAAATGGCGTCAACAGAGATGGTCCGCCAAGCTTGAGGATGTCCGGAATCACATATCTCAGACTGTCGGATGAGCTGCTTGAATGGAAGAATTTCAGGATATTCAAAACATTTGTGAAGAAAATGCACGCTGATCAGGTAAAAGAAACAGATTCAAGAATTTCCCTCGGTAAACATGGATCAATAATGAAAAACTAAACGCTTACATCTTCCTTCCATGGCTTCAGGAATACTGTTCAGACCCAGAGAAGTACCAAGGTCATGTTCTCCCTCTGGAGCCATCTAAGCCAAAAATACCAATAGAGGAACTCCTTGAAGCAGCCAAACCAGTGCAGCCATTCCCGTTTGACGATGAAACAGATATGAGCGTTGGGGGTGCCCTTGCAGATCTAATAGACAACCTGATTCACGTATTCACTTTTGTATTCAAGTGAGATTTGTTCTATGAAGTTTGCTTCAAAATCTTCGGATAGACGAAGAGAACCAGCAGATGAAGCCTGCTTCTACGATCTTCTCGAAAATGAAGAGAGATCCTTGAATGCCCATTGTAATCCAGAAGTTGATAGAGCACGGTGAAACCGTGATCATAATCATAGTCTCCCGCTCCCTTTTTGTATGAGTAAATACGTCAGCGTATCTGACCATAGGCGTTTCTCAATATGTGCTTGAATTGTATGACACGAGGTCGAAATACGCGCCCTGGTGGTGCTTTCTCTGGGTTGCTTCAATCTATCTTCATTCAAGAAGAAAAACCTTCCGCGCTACTCAACGAAAGATGCTAAGTCTGGCCCTCGATCTTTCTCCTCATGCATTCGCCATAACCACAATCCTTCTAGTACATTTCCATCTAGGGCATACCCTAGATGGAAATCCATGGACTTCCATGACACAGTATCCCTCCATGCCGTATCAAACAACCGCCTTGCATACACCATAAATCCACAATCATAACGCATCCCTATAACTGCATTACTCAAAACCCAGTACACTCAAAATGCTCATTCCCAACCGCGTAACCATGCTCAATAATATTTACGCTTAACGTTTTTATTCTTTATTATGATCTCTTGTAGTTCAGAGCTTGAAGTATAATTAGGATTCATGGTTACATAAGTTATAACAGGAGACCAATGCTTATTGATCTTAGTTGTCTACGTTTGAAGAGTATAATAGAGAAAATGTGATGACTGATGAACAATCCAATTGATCCTATCGAACATAGAGTTGGTGTTTGTAGAGCCAGTGTTTATTTATATGGGATAACGTATCGCCATATGGTGCGATGTTTAGAGTCGTTATCTAATTGAGCAGTTTTCAGCTTCGTTAAGAGGACGGCAAGTTTGCTTTGATTGCTTGTATCTATTATTCTGTATTAGTACGACCTCTACTTCCAAAGTTTTTCCTTCTATGAAAATCTTGACTTCTTTGTTATTTTTATTGATGACTATTTCTCAACAAAGATAGTATTAAAACTTATGACCAACCATTTGACGGATTCTGACGAAGCTTATATAGAATCATGTCCCACGTAATTTAGATTATGATCATAGGTTACCTATATATTCCGGATTCAATTCTTACTCTTTTCGTCCTAATTTTTTTTTTTTTGCAACTTTTTAACTTTTAGTTAGTTTAATCCATGTCGTAAACGATCAAATATAATTTTCTATAAATTTATCGTGAAACATTAACAAATGATTGTTTAATTTACGTATTATGGGACGATCAGACGTTGATTAATATGAAAATAAACTCCCGTAATATTCATAAGTATAGAATAATCGTGAAACTTATGGGACAAAGATAGTATCAGATAAGTACTTTCGTCAATATACTCCATCGACCCATATTAAGCTTTTATGATTTGAAGAGAAAGTTGGTCTAACAAAGTTAGTCCATGGCACGTCCTTGCACAAATAAGATGAATCGAAACAGACAAAATCCCATGCCATAGCCAATCCCTCTTTTTCCATTTTGTAACAACAACAATCAACTCGCCATTTTCGCCACCTTCAAGCTTTCCGAAAGAATCATCCTTTGCTCTCATCGCCCAAAAATTTTCTCTCCCCAAAAACCCTCCTGTCTTTTCCAATCTCTCTTCGGTCTCTCTCTCGCCGGAGTCTCTGTTGCATTGCATCAGGTCACATTCTTCTCCATTTTTTTAAAAATCCGAATGGAATCGATGATCGTGATAATATGAATTTGATCAAGATTGTATAATACTTTCAATTTTTTGATAATGTGAATTTGATTGGGGCGTTTCTTTATGTTCGAGTCAGAGAGGCAGAGAGGAGGAGGAGAAGAAGCAGCTCGAAGACGACATCTACCCGAAGACGACATCTACCCGTTTCAAATCCTTTTAGATCGAACTGTGATTCATTTTTGGGCATTGTTGCCTTTGATTAAATAAAAAAGAAGAAAAAATTAGTATTGCTTTGTTTTTGTTTATTCAAATATAACAAAGTCAGTCCAAAAGGGTGGAAAGAGGCTGCGGCTGCAAGGATGGGATGAAGGGAAGGAAATGGGAAGAAAGTGCATGGAATCGATCAATGGAAGGAAAAAGTCTCTCGGATTACCCTTCATCGTTTTTCTTCTCGTATTCGTGAGCTTTGAACGTATCAGCTTCTTCGTCACCGCAAGGGTTTTTTGTCGCTGATGATCGTGGTTTTAAGTCCGATTCGGGTTTGGGACTGTATGGGAAAGAAACTCTCCACGGGGATCGTGACAGACCGGTAATATGATCGGAGTAACACATTTTTCTTCTTGTTCGAAATGTTAATTGTATTATTCTGTTGGCAATGAAAAAAAAAATGAAGGGTTTCCTAGGATGAATATGATTTGGTCTTTATGTTGACGATATGTGTGGGTTGATTATCTGCATCTAACGTGTCGGGAAAAAAAATAGTGTAATAATTTATATACGTGAATAATTCATAACCCGATAGCTTAGACTTTGTGTTTAAGATAAATCTAGTTCACGCGTATATGTTGCTCAGTTTAGGAAATTGGAATCCCTCGTTGGACTCTCCTTAGATCCTTACAATGGTATAAGAGCTCATGGTTCCGTTGAGCTGGTTCCGTTGAGCTGGAGAAACATTAGGCTTGTTATAAAGTGCTGAGCACGTTTCTTAGTTGATTCCCATATACATTGTCTTCGTCGTAATCACCAACCCAATATGTGCGTGGTAAATTCTTGATACTGTTAACCGCTCACATATTTTTGACAGGTGTTTGTATACTTCTATTTGGCAGGCTGGTTACAAGCAGACACTCATTGCACACAAGAATTGGCAGAAGTCGCAAAAATAGTCCAGACTTATCAGTCCATCTCCTTCTACCTTACCTTAAACAAGCGCTCTCAGATTGCTTCAGCAATAGTGATAAACCATACACAGATCCTGGACAAAATCATGGCTTCACTGGGCAGCTCAAGTTGCTCTTAGGCCGCCCTAGTGTACCAAGAAGACATTTATTGGACAATATTCCTCGACGCTGCATAGCAAGCATTGTTTCGGCACAAAATCCTGATGCAACTCCCTCTGCTTCTCCAGCCCCTGCATCGAAGCCACAACAACAGGCTCCGACGCCATCTGGGTCTAGTGAAAGCCCAGATCCTGGTGACATTTGGGAAAGCCCCATCACGGTACCATCACCACCACTGGCGTCAAGCACTGTGATGCTCGTAGATGATGCACAATTGAATAAAGATGATGGGAACAGACAAGGTCATCTATTTGTCATTGGCGCACCTGTGTTGGGTTCAATGGCTTCTATCATGCTGGTGGTACTAGTTTGTGTGGTAAGGAGCAATGCGAAGGATGCCGAAGATGGTCATCACAGAGACGAAAGCCCTCTTCTGAATCTTAATCCAGGTGAATTCTTATTTGGTTCTTCAATATTTTTGTCTTTCGAACGTTGTGATTATCTCATAGCATTCCTTAATTATTGGACTGTAGAAATCTTTTTCAGCTTCTCCTTTCAACTCCGACAATAAGGAATTCGGAAGCACACCGACTTTATCCAGTTTGTCAATGAAAGACGGTAATGCTGCTGGAGTGCCTACTACACCAGAAGGCGGTCCGGACACATCCAACAATAGTGATTCACTACCTTCTCATGAACCTCCTGCATCTTCACCTCCTCCTCCGAAAGCACCACCTCCACCTCCACCAAAGGCTGGTCCTCGACCACCCCCGCCTCCAAAGGTTGTTCGACCTCAGCCTATGCCACCCAAAGGTACAGGAAACCGTCGAGGAAATTCATTATCTGTAGAGGGAAGTGAGCTCAGAGGTGGTGATTATGATGCTCCCAGGACCAAGTTGAAACCATTTTTCTGGGATAAAGTGCTTGCTAACCCAGAACACTCAATGGTTTGGGATGAGATCCGGGCAGGATCACTCCCGTAAGATTCAGATTACCCAAAACAACATTTCTTTCTTGTTCACTACATATCGAAAGGTCGCTTCTGGACACAACTTTATATCCTCTGAAATTCTTATGAATCATGCTGAAATCTTTCATATATGCTGGTCACGTGGATGTCGGCACAATGTTTGATCTTTTCTGTCTCGCATTTTTCAGGTTCAATGAGGAAATGATAGAATCACTATTTGGTTATTCTGCCGATGACAAGAAAAACCATGATCGCAGAGGTCGACCATCAGATGCTTCTCTACCTTATATAAAGATCATTGATCCTAAAAAGGCGCAAAATTTGTCCATTCTACTACGAGCACTGAATGTAACTACGGAAGAAGTTCGTGATGCCCTGCTGGAAGGTGAGTCCCTTTGGATCTATAATTACTTGAATCAAAAAGCATGTGTTCGTGCGCAGGCTTGCTCATCCTGTTATTGATGAAGCATGCTTTCATCTGATGTAATTATAATATGGTTCATGTGTTGATGGTTAGGCAACGAGCTACCAGCAGAGCTGATACAGACATTGCTGAAAATGGCACCTACAACTGAAGAAGAACTGAAGCTGCGGTTATTCAGTGGTGATCTGTCTCAACTTGGTCCTGCAGAACGATTCCTCAAAGTAATGGTCGACATTCCATTCGCTTTCAAAAGGATGGAATCAATTCTGTTCATGATGAATATGAAGGAGGAAGCGTCTGGAATCAAAGAGTCATTTACTACTCTAAAGGTGAGACTTCAATTTTCAGCCGTGACTTATTTATGCAATATAAGTTGAGCCATGCCATCATTTGTTCTAGTTGTAAGCAGCTTCTGAAATAATGCGCTTATGTTTACAGCTTATAATGGTGGGCTATTGTTCTCTTTGTGCAGGATGCTTGTGATGAACTCAGGAACAGCAGACTGTTCCTTAAACTTCTGGAAGCTGTACTGAAGACCGGGAACCGAATGAATGATGGCACCTTCCGTGGAGGCGCCCAAGAATTTAAGCTCGACACTCTCTTGAAGTTGTCTGATGTGAAAGGAGTGGATGGGAAAACGACATTGTTGCATTTCGTTGTGAAAGAGATAATTCGAACTGTAGGCATGAGAGCTGCCCGTGCTGCAAAAGATGGCCGAAGTGTCTCTGACATAAGCTTGAAATCTGACGATCTTGTTGATGACTCGTCTCCAGAGACTGCAGAAGACTATAATGCCCTCGGTTTTCAGGTGGTCTCCGGCCTTAGTGGCGAGCTTGGGAATGTGAAGAAGGCCGCTATAATAGAAGCGGACTCACTAACAGCGACAGTTTCCAAGCTAGGAACTTCGCTGTTGAAGAGCAAGGAGTTCTTGAACAAAGAGATGCAGAACGCTGAAGAGGAGAGCAGATTCTATCATGTGCTTGCGGGCTTTGTCTCGCAAGCTGAAGGCGAGATAATGAAGTTGCTAGAAGAAGAGAAAAAGGTGATGGAGCTGGTGAGGAGAACTGTGGATTATTTCCACGGAAGCTCCGGGAGGGAGGAAGAGCTTCGGTTATTTGTCATTGTTCGTGACTTCCTGATATTGTTGGATAAGATATGTGCACAGATGAAAGCCAACCAGCAAGGATACCAAGCAGGGAGGCGATGTCCTCTTCTGCGCAGGAAACACAGCCGCAAGCTGTGGTTGACATGCGGAGAAAGTTGTTCCCTGCTATTACAGATAGGCGAGCAGATGATTCGAGTTCAGACGATGAAAGTTCTCCATGAATGTCACCAATCAGGTAGAATAGCTCTCGTGTGGGATTCGATATTCGTTTGTGCACACCATCTGTACTCATCAATAGGTGCGTTTAGGAGATATCAATGCCGATTCAACGCTAATAACTTGATTTCTACTTCGATTGAACCTGCATTGTTTGCTTAGACAATAATTATAAATGTTAATACCTTAGAAACAGCATTGGCATGCATTGCATATTACATTCTACCAGTTGCTCAGTAACAGCAAACTGATTCTTGTTCAAAGCCAATGATAATATTGACAACATCACAACAACAAAAACAAACAAGACCAGTAATTGGAATCACATATTCGGCTTCTGCTTATAATAACCCTTGAGCCGAAATCTGACGCAGCACAGTAATCTACAAGGAGCTCAATAAAACATGAAAAACACATTAAGTACAATGAATCCCCAGAGCACTCTGAATCATCGCTGCTGGAGTCACCAGAATATGCGTATTGTAGTTGGTACCGTCCCTGAGATGAGATACTCTAATCTTACAATCTCAAAACTTCAGGATTCAAATGTTACCACCACGTGACAGCACAAGGAAACACTCCGAACTTGAAACGTTTCAACAACTAATAGTCGTATACAACGAGAATATAATCTCAACTCCGAAACATTTGCAGTAATCCGATAGAAGTGAACCATAGGATGATAAATAAGACTAATGCTGATTTTGGAGGAAAAAATTTCTATTGCCATCAATGTGTTACAAATTAAAATGATTTGAGAGAACCAAAAGTGTAAGAAAACCTGTACACAAGAATGAAGATGACCTAGGGTTAGCCTCGTCAACTAATCTAACCTATTTTTCTGCATGTAGACAACGAACCTAAGCTAGCAATAAGCTCAATCTGAATTTAAGTGATAATTAACACATCTAAAGGCTAAACTAGCTATGTTCACCGGTCCGACAAGGCATGGTACACTGCTGGCCTGTTCTTCAACCAATTCACCATATCTCGTTCCAATGGAGAATTGTTCAGGACAGCATCTAGCATCGGACTACCAAAAACTTTCGGAGATGTCTTGAATGACCATATCCTATCTTCTGGCCATGGCCTTTGTGGTTGCTTTTCCTGAAAAAATTAGGTCTCAATGGTAATGGAAAATATAGCAAGATAGACGGATCTACCTGAACAGGAGGAAACTTACCATTCTGGCAGTCATGAACCTCACGGTCCTTGGGCCATAAACCCGTTGGCGTGCCGGTTTTTGTGCCTTTGCGTAAAAAGAACCAATATCAGGTAATGACAAACAACCCCTGCTTGCTCTAGCTAGTTTGCGATCCGGATCTGCATTAGCTTGGTTATACCAGTAGATAAGCTGTCCTAAACAATAATTCTCGCCATATGTCTTGCGATATTCCGTAAAACCTGATATTTTATCAGCACACTTGGGACCCAGATCAAGAGGGCTAATGTGAACAGGCGGAGAGGTAACAGCCTTGTATTCCTGCAGGTGAAGGAAAAAATGAAGGCTTAAGCAACCAAAATCGAATTATCAAGTGAAAATATATGTATGGTAGCAGGACGAATCAACTTTATTGTCCAGTAAAAAAATCAATTTAAAAAAAAAAACAAAAACAATGATAAACTCTTTCGGCCTTCCCAAACATAAAGCATGAAAAGAAATCTATACAAGCAGGGTAATGGGTTCTCGTGCAATAGTAGATTGTAATTGGCAACTCACCCTAATCTTAAAGAAGGACTTGGTATATGCATATATGTGAATTAAATCCGCAGCAGCATCGTGTCGGCACTTGTGTGTACATTGAAGGTTTCGGACCTCATCTCTCAACCTGGGTAAGGAACAACCATACTTTAGAATTGGCATGTAGTGCGCCAAAAGGTGTCAAGAAAGCAACATTTTAAAACTCACAATACTAAAGACTTCTGAAGTTCCCTCTCAACATCATCAGAACCAGATGGATCATGGGATCTGATTTTGGATCTGAGGGTATCCAGCACACCATCTTCCATATGCGGACCTATGCATTGAAGAAGTTCCTCGACGAAGGAACCACTTCCTTTCCATATGAAAGAAACCATTTCCTCAGGTCTAAGTTTCCTTAAAGGAGGTGGAGCTTTCTTTGGGTCACCGAAGGCGCATCTCATTACATATCTAACCTGAAGTAGCAGCGACAAGTTTAGCATACGTATAAAAATACCAGCTAAAAGCTAAGTGACCAAGATCCTATTCATTTAGTGAAATTCAGTTTAGTTTTCTTGCAAAGATTGAGGCAAATGTAATACCTTGTCTAATGTAAGGGCTAGATTTTGAAGTCTCTGGTTGTAGACTCCTTCAGCCTGGTAATGTTGGAAGAAGAATGAATTAACTCCACAGGTCCCAGTGCACAATAACAAGATTATAAGCAGAATGATAACGACTGAACTTAACCTGAATTTCAGCATCACTCTTCTCGACCTCATAGCATATCTCCGCAAAGTATTTCTTCTTCTCTTCCACATTATGCCTCAAAATCTCATCCGGAAGCTTAGTTCTCTCAAAATTAATAAATCTCACCTATATTAACAAGATAAAAGTTAAGAGAATCCAAAGCATTCAACGGACCAAGCAGTTGAGTAGCACATGGAAGAATAACATACCAGCCTAGCGGAATATGCAATCAGCCAATCAGGCAAACCACCAAGTAAACAACTCCCCAACCCAGCCCTGCTGAGGTCGATATAATCTTCCTCAGACACCCAATTCAATTCACAAGCCTCCAGCATCAACCGGTGCCGGTCCAAGAGTCCATGCCACTCCTTAAGAACCTGATAACCCCAGAAAGCAGTTAGAGCATTCCAGCTACTAGTTATCCTTCACCAGCTTTTTCCATGGCAGTACCCTGGATATACTTATTAAGAAACTAGGCTTGTATAATGTTCTGAACTTCACATATGCATTTGATATATGCTTTGTCATTGTGTTAATGCGTGGTGTGTAGGAATCTATTAAAAGCTTACATGGATTTTCGATACAATCTTGGCAAGCACATTGTTAGCACTCTTAGGGAAACCATTTCCCATAAGTGTGCAAGGAAATGCAACGAGGAAAAGCTTGACTGGACAAATCCCTTGGTCATTTTCATGAAATCAGATAAATTTCCAGAAAGATTACTAGATGAGACATATACCTTCAGGAAAGCCCCTTCACCCACTAAATTCAGATAACTTCCACGGCAAACTTGGCTTCCGCACAAACAAACAGATGCTTCGTACTCTTCCTTGCTCTGATCAATAGTCCAAAAACCCATCAGTTAATATCCATATCCACTGTGCTGGTTAATATGAAAACAGAAAAAAAAGGTGGGGGTTGTAGGTCGTGTACAACACTAGAACCTATAAGGCACACACCTCAGTTACTGAATTATAGTCGAACGTCACTTCCTCTCCAAATCCAATTGGACGCACAGTATAGATCCCAATCTGATAGTAACCATCAACAGCGGTGACTCTGTATCCACCACAACAGAAGAAGAAAAAAATCGTCAGGCATCCTATTCTTTGGAGAACAAGCTAATTCATGGACTTATTTTTTTGCCGCATAATTTCTGCTTTTCTCAGCAACTACAACATACTTTTTTCATGTTCTAGAAAACCAAAGAGGAGACAATTTGAATCGGAATAGAAAGAGGAGACAATTTGAAGAGTTATCCTAAAAGAGAAAATCAACAATAAGCACTGACACAGCAAAAGAAGTTCATCACATGGTTGCTCGGAGCACTCCAAGGTATGCAGGTTCTATTACTTGGAATACTAGTTAGTAGTTGCGGACCAAATTTTGGTCTCAAGTCCCATTAAGCAGAAGGCAAGGTGCTATAGGGCCAAGTAAATATGGTTTGTCATCAGACAAGAAAGGAGAGTAAGAAATTAGCTAACAAGGACTGAACATCATGAACTGGTAAACAGAAGGGTCACCAGACTTACTTTGCTTCACAATTAGGCCGACACGAGTGGCAGATTCTGCTTGCATAATTTGCTTTATGCATTGCATCAACTACAACCAAATCATAACCATCAGCATCACCCTGCCATGGAAAAACGAGGAAATATACGTAAGCCAAACCCGTTCAGATAATAAATGAAAAAAAAAAAAAAGAGCTGGCAAAATTTAAAATGTTGAACATTTAACTCTTGTTTAATCCAAGTTAACCTTTGGCCTCTCCAAGTTGATATTGTAGAACTCAGGTGCGGTATCTTTACTGTTCTTCTGCAACGATCTGATGCCATCTTGCTTCTCAAACCATTTCCATGCTGGATATACCTGTGAATTTTTCCAAAGTGGTAAGATGACCGAGTCACAAGTCCAAGAACGAAATCAAGCCGAGGCAACAAGGACACCAGAAAAGGACTAATACCCATAGCTTTCAAGTTTGTTTTCTCTCAGTTGAGAGCCGAGTTATAATGCAAGATATAAAGAAACCAAAACCCAGCATGACAATTTTTATACATGAAAAAGCAGAGACTTCGATGGCATCTTCTAATCCGACGTGCAAAAAATGCATCACTCAACAGAAAAGAAAGGTAACAATTGACGATCATCCCTCTCTCGATTAACCCTTACTACAACTGTCAGATAATCCTCATAGCGAACGATAACATAGACATTTGAAAAGTCTTTCAAAAGAAAGCTAGAGAGGATGACATGAAACTCTGACGTAAGGCTGGCAAAATTAACGGTTAATATAATGGCAATTTCCATGGTATATACATCAGGATTAAGAAAATAAAAGACTATTGGCAAAGAAGATTACATATCAAAAACAAAGAGCAACAGCTTTGAGCAGTGTCACATACTTCCCCAAGAAATTCAACAACAAAATCATCGCCTCCAAAGCCACCTTCTTTGTTGCAAACGACTCCAAGCCCCTGACAAATTAAAAACACATCAAGCAAGGAAAACAAAACTAGAGCACAATCTAATGGAAAATTCAAAAAAAAAATGCAGACATACCTTTCGATAAGCAACATAGTTATCATCTGGACGGCGGTTAATGGCATCAAGAATAGCTTGACACAATTTCATTGTTTTCAGATCCCGTTCTTTTTTAGCCTTTTCAATGATTTCTTCCAGAACAGGCTTCAAGGTGTAAACCATAGGTGTATTTCCAGAGCCTGTGAAGTGTCTGACTTGCATATTTAGAGTCCTCAGGAGTACATCTTCAATGAAAATATGCTTCTCTGGGATAGACCAATCCTCATCATCAGGCATCGAATCAAGAAGAAGATTATGCGTGTACGGATCAATGCCAAAAACCTCCTGTTCTATGACTTCATCTCCAAGCTGTTTCCTAGGCTTGAATTCCTTCATTTCCGGAATTTCCATGTCTGATTCCTCAACACCATTTTTTTGAGCTTTCACCTTCTCATCATAGTCATCAGGCAGGGAAACACGCATCTTCCGACTGACTTCATCCTCATCAGCAACGATAGCATATTCCTCAATTACTTCATATTTTCGTGTCACAGGAGGGACAAGGCTTGCTTTTGTCATACGAGCACCCCATTCCCGATCATCAGTCATGGAATCCTCATCAGAGATTACATACCCAGCTCGTGAATCCCCAAACCCAACATCTGTCCGCATATCCAAGTCACTTTCTGTCTCAGAGCCCATGCTATCACTGTTGCTTCTAGCATCATCAGAGGATGCTTCAAATTCATCTGATGAATCAGTCCCAGATTCAACAGATTTTAATTTTGATTTAGATAACCGTCTTCCAGACTCCCGATCAGAGTACTCCATATAATCGGGACCACCATACGTGATTGAGGAGCTGTTACTCCTGCTCATCTTCTTCCGATCAGTCTTTGGCTTACTGGGCTTCTTATGCTTGGAGATACCAACAGAGTCGTCTTTCAATGTTTTCATCATCTGATCTTTATCAATCACCCGCCTTGAATTCACTTCAAGCCCAGCAGAAAGCTTGTTCAACATTTTGATTATATGATTCGTATCTCCGGAATCTCGATTTCTCATCCTGTATCCAGAAGCAAATGAAAAAGCAACAATGAGAACTCTTTCTGCCTAGGAATGGAAGGATTTATTACCAAAGTTGCCAACCATATTTCTAAGACAGTAGCTAAAACAATGAACAAGAAAAGCTGATAATCATCTCAATCTAACTAGGATTAATTGCAGGTAAGGAAAGGATCCAGCTGAGCACTTGAAAGGAACAGGCCAATGTCAAAGCACTCCATCTACTATGAAATTTCACAAAATCAATCAATTCTAGTTTGCATCAAAATTAAAAGGTGATATGTCCTCATCATATGTCATACTTGCAAGTGAAATATGTATATATACGGAAAACCTGTTATTGGTAAAGCTGGGCCAAGCACAAGTTCCACTCCGGGGAGGGAGTAAAATAGAATAAAACATCAGTTGTGCCAATTTTAGAGTTGGAATAAAGGTTAAAGAGGATGGTTTCTCACTTTTTAGCGTCTTTGCACAGCTTATTAATGTCTTCCTTCACATAAGCTATGCCGCGGCTGGCATAGTATCCACTCTTGATTCGGCCCTCAATCTCAGTAACCTAATCACATCGACAAGGGTGAAATTAGAATGAGTCTTACATGCACTATAGAGAACATGACCTCGAAAAAGAACATTAGATAGAGAGACAACCCTGGGCACAAAGAAGTCGTATGTTTTATCCTGCGTAATCTCCTTCAGGCTGTTCAAAAGAAATTCCTCCGTCCTCTTATAACCATTGCCTGGCTTCTTCATAGCCCAGCGCCTCATGTGGGCCTCTCTGGCTAAAATTGATAAAGACCTCCGAGCATCATATAATTTTGAACGCTTGTATAAACTCTGACGAAATGCTTGATTAGCTGCATCCCTCTTCTTATCCACCATATCAAAATAAACCTCCAATCCACTAGAATCATCCATGTAACTACTACCGATACTAGATCTAGAGACAGAAGAAATTTCATCTGCCATCTGCTTCGAGCTGGGAATCCTGAAATATGAATTTTCAAAAGTTCCAGTAGATTGTACGCTGTGTCCTGTAACCCAGTTGAGATTAGAAAACTTAATTGTCAGTTCATCCAATTGAGCACAGCCTCTGATATCAATAAAGGATATACAAGAGAATGAACTAAGAATATCCTCGAGGATGCCAGAGCTGATGTTGCCACAACCAACCAAGACCAATGACCTGATCTTCCCTTCATCATATCCACCCTGTAGAGCAGAAAAATCACAGAAGTGAGAAAACATAAGGAGCAGGTCGACACACAACAAATATAAAGCTTATGTCACGCACCATAATACTCCTAAATACGGAGTCCGTGCATTTGTTGCCAATGGAAGACACGTTAACCAGTCTACTGATGCCCCTGTAGAACCCGACCGCCTCTCTCCAATGCTTACACGTAGAATATGCAAACACAATTGATCTCGTATCTCCTCTAAGAAAATGAAAGATCCGAGCAAGAATATGGCCATCCAGTAAACCCCAGCTACCATCCATTACTTTAGAGCATGCTGCCTTACTTTCGAAGAAAGAAACATTTCCGCATAGATCCTCAAATGGCTGGATATCATCCAAGAAAGTCCGTGAGTTGTTTTCCATTTCATACTCTTCTACACTCCCTTCAGCCATCAACCGAGCTCTTTTCGCGGCATGCAAGTGACCTTGATGCACCAGCGAGGATTCACTCTCTGTAAAGATCAAAGGAGGTCATAATTCCATATGATACAACACATCATCCGCAAAAAAGCAGCAGCACTAAAAATTAGCTTATGATTCCGCACAACAAGCATCGATGCCAAATAGAGTAATGCAGTACCATTACAGAAAGCAGAAAACCAGATTTCAATCTGGGGGGAGGCAGGGGGGTGAGGGGTTGTTCCGAAATAGCGATCACAGAAAAAAAATTGACTGCCAGGGAAGGAATGACACTCCAAGCGATTTCAATGCACTGGTCAAAGGAAAATCTTAACTAAATTCAGGTCTTTCTATTTAGTTTGCTCGATGTATTCCTTTCACTTACTAAGGTCAAAGGAAAAGCCGGCGAAGAGTGCTGTATTTTTTTAAAAAAAAAGGTTCCAAACTTCTCCAGTCAAACAGAGGCATGATAAACATCAAGCAAGACATACCCAAAGCTGATTTCTGAAGATACGAATGCTTCTCAGATTCTTTCTTCGGCTGTCTGGCGTTGATCCATGGATCTAATACCTCATTTATAGCCGCTGCAAATTCACGGCTTTTATAAAACCTCATGACTAATTCATGAAGCTTTCCTCGAGTATAGCCTATAAACTGTGGATAAGTGTCATGTACAGAACTGGAAGCGATATTAGTTTCGTGAAGTTCACCCTCCTCTGCATAAAGAAGAGCACCTGAAGAATCATTAACAGATGTTCTGTGATCTTCAATGAGCTTGTTAGTGTTCTGAAAAGCCCCAATGGCGGAGGTAACTGGAACCCACACATTGTCAATTTTCCTGAACACACTACTACACTTCTGGATTAAACCTTGATCCACTAGCAAGTGCAGCTGAGAGAGTGGAAAAGGCCCATTTTCACGCCCAGCACCATCGAGAAAATACCATCCACCCAAATGTAGTTGTAGTTCATCCTTAGTGAGAATGTGATCTTTGGAAACATTAATAGGCGTAGAGTCGCAGTCGTCCTTTCTATGGTTTAAATGTGAAGAATCTTCTGTATTGGATCTAATATTGTCGCCAGGTGAAGGGCAAGGCCGGACAAATTTGGAAGGATACCTATCTTTGCCTCTGTTTCTCAAGCGGGCATCAGAAGAAGATGAGTCATGTTCATTCACCACACAAGCATTAATCCTGACTACAGGTAGCATCGTCCCTTTAACTCCTTTAGGAAGGGCTACTTTTGCTTGACCAGGTTTGCCACTGATGCTAGAATCAGATTGCTCATCCGGCCAAGAGAAGGCCCAAACAGGAAGTTCAAACTTGCTACTCTGCGATGTAGAATACAAGTCATCTATTTCAGAACTGCGGGGGTCCTCATACTCAGATTTCAACATCTGACAGAGAGGGTAGCCATCGTTAAGCACAATTTTTTTCTTAGAATACTTATCTTGGACACCGTCATCATTCTTCCTCCAATCCCCACCTCTGCATGACCAGCGACAAGAAAACCATTCATTAAATTCTGCGGGGAGTTTACCACCATCAACATCCATGCCTGCACTTGATGTAGGTTCTGCAGCATCTGCAGGTGCTTTATCTGGAAATCCAGGAGGCGCATCTCCATTCTGCTCGGATAGATCCTCAGCATGAGGAAATAATACAGTATCACCAGTATCTGAGCAATTAGAGGATGACAGGAAGGAGAAAAAGGAAGAATGTCAGCGTATCACAGTCACTACTGACCAGCAAGTGACAAAATATTCATGATTAGGCAAGTGTAGATCTCAAAATTTGCTGGTCATAGCATCTAATAGTTTCCAATTAGATAACACGAAATCTATAACAGAAGAAGAAAAAATTGAACTCTGTACCTTCGAAAGTGTTCCATATCTCGTGCCCCGGATGGTTAAAGGTCGTTTTCAGAATTTCTGCAATGCCCAGTAAATAATTTTTTTAAAAAATGGACAATGATCAACGACCATCACAAAAAAAAAAATGTGGACTAAAAATTAGAGAGACGCAAGACCAGAAGAAAAAATAAATAATTGAATACAACAAATTACCTCCTAGAATCTCCAGTTCTTTTCCTGGAAGAATACTGATGTCTTCCATCAAAGCATCAACTCTTTCAACAATACGGAGATCGACTGAAACATCAGAAACATCCGAATTCTCACTAGAGCAGGTAGTCCGCTGCTCCAAAGCAACTGGCACATCCATCCCCACGCCATTAGCATGTTCTGCATCCATGGTATCTGTCAGAAGATTACCAGCAGCCTCAGGAGGACTCACCAATTGACTCACATCGTCTGGGACAACAGTCGAGAAATTAAGGGTCACCAACGGAGAGGCCGCATTTTCAACAGTCATCCACCTGTCACTATCTATGTGCTTGATAAAGTGATCTGTTGCTAGAAATCCTCCGTCTACCAGAGTCTTCAAGTCGCACAATCTGGATGGCCCAAGTTCGACTCCGAAATAATCAAGGTAAACCCATTTTCCTGGGTCAATGCTAACCGCAGCTGAGACATGAGGTGGTGTGTCACATATATCCATGTCTTCCTCCATTGAAGGCAGCTCTTCAATAGCTCCATCTTCCTGCAAGTGCTGATCCATGGAGGGTATACTCGGAATTTCATGATGAGATTCTTTATCAGCGTGGCAGGTGAGATTTTTGTGAACAGATTCATTGTCCAAATTTCTTCCACTTTCAGGCTCCTTAGCTGAGACAGAGCTTCTCCTATTTGTATCCCTATCTTTGACCTCTTTCTCTAGTGAACTTTGATTCTGCCTTGTCTCTTTGCTTTCCAGCTGACTACTTGTGACCTGATCACTATTATTGGACCTCTTCCGATCATGTTGGGACCCTTCCAAGACACTTGGAGACTGATTCCGCCGATCGTGGGCCCGGGGACCACTTTCAGGCGATCGAGTGGAATTATTCGGGGTCTGATTTCTATGATAATGGTTACGACCTCCACGATCAGGAGATCTTTCACGCGTGACCGGAGTTCGTTCCCTGTGATCACGGTATCGGGCCCTATCATGAGGTGACCTTTCTGAACGATAGGGGCTGCTGCGACCATGACTGTCATTGGTTCTGGATGAATATGAATCATAACGCCGCAGGGACTGCCTTTCAGAGTTGATCCTTGATGAGGGAGGATCTTTTCCTGAACTCTCAACAGAACGATTAGACAGATGTTCTGTACGTGCAGAGCGAAAGCTGTCACCAGAAAGCCTTCTACTCTTGGAGCTGACGTAATCAGAGTGATCCTCATGATGCTTCCTGCCATCACCCTCTGAGTCTGTGTCATGCCGCTTCAATCGCGAGGCAGAAGAAGAATGTTCCTTCCCATGATTGTTTCCATGATTGGGGTCATTTTTATATAAACTAACCTCATCTACTTTTAAATTCATTTTCAGGTGATTCTTGTCTTGATGAGCCTCTGATCTTGCAGGTCGCTTTCTATGCTGATTCCCACTTTTCCTTCCAGGAGAAATGTCTTCAACTGAATACTTCCCAGGAGGCGGAGTATAGTCGAGAGCATTCCTCCTATCTGAATCTCTGCTTCCATCACGTCTATGGTTATTAGAATGGTCATCCCTCGAAAGCTCTCCATTGTGAAATTCATCAGGAATGAACTCTCCTCTTTCTATCTCATCATCATCAGCTCCCACAGGCGAAAGAGCTTCATCCCTTTTGCTGATTCCCTTACTATATTTATCTGGACTACGATTCCTCCACCCAGCATTGAAGCTAGGACTTCGTTCCCGCCTCCAAGAAAACTCAGGACTCCTTTTCCTCCTAGGAACGAAATCAGGACTTCTTTCTCGCCTCCATTGAAAATCAAGAGTCCTTTCCCTCCTCGTAACAGCATCACTCCTCAAACTCCCCGTGCCAATTTGCCCCTTCTTCTTCGCTTTACCTTTCCGCTTTTTTGCAGGAAGAACTTCGCCATTCACCTGTTCCACCTTCCTCTCCTTCACTGCATCAACTTCACTCCCACTCTTCAACACCTTCTCCACTGTACTCGGCCCATCACTGCTACGCATCTCTTCCTTTGGCGAAATCATAGTTCCGAGCTCGCCTTCTTCCACCTCCTCATTCTCCCCCGTCTGCCCACCAACCTCACCTTTCTTAGCCTGAACCGGAGGCTCCTCCTTCTTCAAAAATGCATCCCTCTTAAGCTTCATCCGCTTCGTGCCTGTAATCTTAATCGGCTTCGCCTCAAGCTTCCCATTGCTCTCATTGTTACTATTACTACTACTATTATTATTATTCACATTGCTGCCGCCACCACCACTGCTTCCTCCACCACCGCAAAACGAATCCGAAACCACAGGGAACTTCACCATGATATCATGCGCTGGTATACATGCAACTCCTCCATCACCCATGGAAATCTACAACGCTCCTCTCCTCTTCGAGTCCCAGAAAACACTAATTGTCCACTCCCCCGGGACTCTCTATACTCATATCCACAATTCCCCCCTCCAATTCTTCCCCACCAAACTCTAGATTCACAATCCCCAAATTCTAGGGTTCCGAATCCCAAACCAACCACTCTCCTCCCTCCCAATTTTCAATCCCTCAACAATGGAAACCCCAAATAAATTCCCTGATCCCGAATCAATGCAAACTGAAATAAATCGATGAATTGCGCAGAATGCGCAGGGGATTAACCAGATCGAGAAGTTCAAAGCTGTACAAAATCGAAGATGAATTTCGATTTTGTGATAGTGATTTGGGAATTTAGGGTTTGTGGTGTGATTTGGATGAAAGGGTTTTGGGATTGGAGTTTCGGAATTTTTTTGGAGCTGTGAAGAGGAATTTTGGTGTTCTCCTTCGTCGTCGATGGTGAAGGGAGAAAGAAGAGGGGGCAAAGGAATTTTTGTGGGAGACGAGAGATGTGTGACTTCACTTGGGCTTTTATTGATTGGGTGAAATTGGTGAAGGGATAATATGCAGCCCGGGTGTTGAATTGCCGATGATAGGAAAAAAGGAATTAAGTTTTTCCAATCATTTAAATTATAATAATTTAATTTAAAATAATAATTTATATATATTGAATCAATAAAAATAATAATTTTATCAATGATGATGGTTGGATTGATGTGATATAAAATAAGAAAAAATCGATATTTTTATATAAAAAAATTAAAAAAATAAGAAAATATTATAATTTGAATAAAACGATCGAAAAAAAAGTGTTGTAATTTGAATGGGATGGAGGAACTATTTGTCTAATCTACTTGCTCGTCTCCTAATAAATCCAATAAGCTGATCATATGAAATTATATATATATATATATAGAATTTTGATAACATTTGATGAATAAATAATTTTTTATGATAGAAGAATTTATTGTATCATTACTACAGAAAAATAATGAGTGCACTGTATCGGAGTATATCTATTTTGTAATATATATATATAAATTTTTCAAGATAGTATTGTAATTATTATGTAACATTCAAAAAACAAGTTTTGAATTTATTATAGCACAGAGGGATATCACCTTTATTATATACTCAGCGAAAGTGATTGACCCTATAATTTTTTATCAGATATTTATAGATTTAGGTTTTTTTTTTACCAAATGAATTGAATAAGTTATCTAAATAGTGTTTTTTTAAGTAATAAATTACAGATTTAAATAAAGACATCATCCATCCAAATGGGTTATATTTAGTTTTTTTAAGTTGGATATTTTTATATTTAGTTTTTTTATCAAGTGAATAAATTATCTAATTTAGTTTTTTAAAATGGATAAAATATCTAAATATTCTTTCAATCGACACAAACTCGAATGATATTTTTTAGTGAGAATTAACATTTAGAACTTATTTACTAAAAAATGATAGTGGGTTTTATCAATTACCAATTAGTTTTTTCTTTTTTGAATTATAATTGTTATATTCTAAAAAATACCCTTAGGTTTAATAATCTTTCTAATAAATAAAACTCTGTTTTTCATCACACCACCTCCTTCCCGTCGTCACCATATACAATAACCAATTCTCCTTCTTTGTCTCCGACTTCGATCCATGCTTTGAAAAGAATTATACTCGTCTTTTCTATCGATCATTGTGGCCTCTCTATTTTGATGCATGCTATGCATCTTCATTGTTTTCATGTCTCGATCACTACATATTGTTTTCATCCCCTTTAAATTGTATGCTTTTGTAATGTCTCCATTTTTATGACCTTTTCATAAGAATCCACGTGGTATTACTGTCGTTGGGTTCAATGTCTCAATTTGAAAAAAACTATATTTCCTACCTTAGTTATAAGAATTAAATTAAGTTCACTTATATATCATTAGTTTAGTAATTTTGTATGCATTCAATCATAACCAAAAATATCATCGTTGCAGCGGATTTTATATCTCTTTCTAAGATGAAAATATCTTTCAGATATAAGTTATATCTAGCATCAAATCTTATATCTCATTTCTCCTCCGAGTCTTACTCCTATAACAAAGTCAAGAAAAAAGACACAGAAAATAATAACCGTGAGTTATAAGAGCTCAATAATGTGTCGTCCCTTAGCAGGGGTTGCACGAGAGAAGAATGAAAAAAGAAAAAAGAAAAAAGAAATAGCACTCTGAAATTATCATGTCAATCTTACATTCACAATCATCATCGCAAGCATATCGGTGATTCACCATAATCATACAAGTACATGTAACACCACGTAGCTACGCTTGAAACCACACGTCAATATATGAACTCAAATTAAAATATTTATCTCAATAATTAAAAAAAATATTTTTATGACAGAATAACGAAAATCCAAATTAGCTTAATGGGACCGACCACGAGACGCCAGCGTGGCCACTCACCCTCTCCCTTACCTTTTCGTCCCTTTTTTCTGTCCCGACTCCTGACTCCGCCACCACTCCCCACCATCAAACCCAGCAGCCGCCGCCCAGACCGCCGCCGCCGCTACTCCAGCCGTCGCCGCGCCGCCATCCACCCCCAGTCTCCCCGTCGACCCCCCTCTCCCTTCTCCAGCCTCCCGTCAACCATCTAATCGTCGCCGCCACCAGCTGCAGCCAGCCGCCGTCGCCTGTTACCACCATTCATCGCCATCATCTGTCCCCACCCTTCGCCACCGCAACCACCCCGCACCGCCGACAGCCATCAGCAATCCGCGGCCACCACTCCCTCCTCCCAGCGATCCGTTTTGAGGTAACCCAACCCCTCGTAGTTTTTCGATTCGTTTTGCAATTAAACAAAGCCAAAGAATTGACCTATCAAGGAACCAATCGAGAGAATTTGTGTGATGGTTAGAATATCAGAAAACAGATTCGAGAGTGGGCGAGTAGAGAGACGATACCTCAGACGACGACGAATACGATGATGATGTTATCGGGACCGGATTGTTGGAGATTTTGTTGGTGAATACTGGGGATGATAGATGGATTGTGGATCTGCTGCCCGTTGTCTGTGGAGTATGTGGTTTTTGAGGAATGGCACAAAGCTATTTCTTCAGTACCCCTCTTGAGTTCAGTTAATACTTCCTTCGTCCCACACATTTTTACAGCATGTAGTTTGAGGCCCAATTTTGCACGATCAAACAACACTGTTTGATTTTGCAACTTTGATCGTGCTAAATTGGGCCTTAAACTACATGCGGTTGCAAAATGTGTGGGAAATACTGACTGAACTCCACTAAGGATACCGAGGAAATAGCTTTGTACAATTCCTCAAAAACTACATACTCCGCAACAGATCCACAATACATCTATCATCCTCAATATTCACCAACAAAATCTCCAACAATCCGACCCCGATAACATCATCATTGTATTCGTCGTCGTCTGAGGTATCATCTCTACACTTGCCCACTTTCATCGTTGTCTGAGGTATCAAACAAATTCTCTTGATTGGATCCTTGATGGTCAAATTTTTGGGTTTGTTTAATTGCAAAACGAATCGAAAAACCATGATTCTGTCGCTGGTCTTTTGTTTGGAGTGTTAGAGGGGAGTTGAAGATGGGGTTCAAAGGAGGAGGAAGTGAGGTATCGCTCGCTTGAGACTTCAGTAAAGACACAGTTTTTGAGAGAAAAAAAAAGATAGTATCCTCAGGACTGAGTCTGATTGGGATTCAACTTATACTTGGCTGTGATGTGTGAGATATTTTTTGCCATTTCTTTCACACCAGGGTTAAAGATTGTGCATGTCTCGCCCTTTCCAAACTAGACTCTATCTAGGATGGGAATATCGTCTAGGTTGTTATTGTCTATTACAGTTGATGTCTCTTATGTCATTCGTGTCAATTGCATCTACGACAACAGAATCATCTTTCTCCCTATGGAAGTGTTCTGAACATCTTTTCTGTCTTACTATAGGAGACCCTATTGTAAACCACTAGGGATATTTCATACAATCGAAACTATCAGCTGTTTTGAAGCCTTTTGTGTTGCCTTTTCTTCTATTGAAACAGCTGGAATAGGAACATTATTGCAGCAAGGAGACATGCAGACTTGTACTCAGAACGGGGAGAGCAACTACAAAGTAAGAAAGTTAGCAGTAACGGATAAAAACAAGGGATTTATCGAGCTGCTCCGACAGCTGACAATTTGTGAGTCTGTCTCTGACAAGGAATTCGAAGATCGATTTCGTGAGCTTTCCACCTACGGCAATGACCATCTTATATGTGTGATTGAAGATGAAGATTCTGAAAAGATTGTAGCTACAGGCAGTGTGTTCATTGAAAAGAAGTTCATCAGGAGTTGCGCCAATGTTGGGCACATCGAAGACGTGGTGGTAGATGCCAGTGTCCGAGGGTTGCACTTGGGCAAGGAGGTCATCAACTTCTTGACGAAACATGCAGAATCAAAGGGGTGCTACAAAGTGATTCTTGATTGTAAGGAAGAGAACATACCATTCTATGAGAAGTGTGGATTCAAGCCGAAGGAAATCCAGATGGTCAAGTATTTCATTTAGCCCCTTCTTTCTGTTACCGTTTTTCTGGTATTTGTACGGAAAAATTGTCCAGTAACGACTAGACTCACAGGGGATGTAATTTTTGGAAGCTATCATACTTCTGAGAAATACATGATCGTCAACAGCTGATAGTAAGATTAGGTCGGCAAAGCTGCTGGGGATCCGCATGACTCGTGCACTCCCACGGTAGTTCAGTTAGTTTATCAAGTTATGCCTCAATGCCATATGAAGAAATACAAACCAATGCGCTATTTCTTTGAATATGTGCGTGTAAACCCTCGAGTATATAAGCCTAAAAGAGGATTAATTACAAACAAAACTCACAGTACTGCTGCAGAGAGTTACAGATGAGCTCATCCTAGACGACAGGAGCGGCCATAGCAAGCCTGACTGTTCTCCATTTAATCTAACTTAGGCCATAGATGAGATCATTCTTTGATGGTGAAAAAATGACGCTTAGTGTTACTATTTACAAACATCGATAGGTTGCAACTTGGGGAGACCACCTTGTGAAGATGATACACAGTCCGTAACTATCCCATCCAGGTGCAGTAACTCGAACAGAAATTTGACATCACGGCTGTGTAGTCTTCTCATTAATCGGATTTCTTGACCTCCCGCAACTTTCTCTCCCATTCTTGGGCGTCATAGGCTTGCTCGAGCAGGTCTTTTCCACTGCTATAGATGATCTTGTCCACTGCTTGCCCTATCACCGTTTTCTTGGACATGTCCCTTGCACTTTGAAGCTGCAACCAAGAAAAACGAGGTTGACATTGACAAGGTTGCGAGTTGTACCCTCGTTAAGTTGGTAGATAGCAGATATCATGAGCTATCGAACGTGTCTGTGTTTCTTATGTGTATCATTAGGTGTTAGTTCTTGCCTCGTCTGTCGCTCTACCTCGCATGGATCATTATTGGAAGCGGAACAGCTTGCTGCTTTTATCATGGTTGATTTGCTTATGTCTTTGACGCATTGCATTGCTTTGATAGTTTCATCGTGGTTAGCTAAAATGTGATTTAGTGGCAAAAAATTCTTTCTTGATTATCCTTGACCATGGAGATCAGATATTGCTAGTTTGTAGAATGAGGATGAATCTTTTTCAGGTGACATTTGCGGTGAAGTTGATACGAGGTTTCCTTTTCCACTTTGTATATGCCATTATCACTTTAAAAAGTGTTGGGTTTTTGCTTGTTGGCGGTTGAATCATCATGTAGAATTTTGATCAGCTCGATCTTACCAATCTTTTGTAGATTCTCGTATATCGCAATATGTGCTCTCTCATTGCATCAGCTGGACAGAATAAATGTCGAGAAAGCAGTCAACTACATTGTTAGCTGCAAAAATATGGATGGTGGATTTGGATGTACTCCTGGTGCAGAGTCTCATGCTGGGCAAAGTATGTTGGCATGAGTTCTCTAGATTAATCTTGAGAGTCATACGCAAGAAGAACAAATCAGTAATTTTATTGTATCGTTTTCTGCAGTATTTTGTTGTGTGGCTGCTCTTGCTATAACTGGTTCCTTGCATCATGTCGACCAGGACCGTCTTGGTTGGTGGTTATGTGAGCCCCGAGATAACAAGTCAGGGGGCCTAAACGGTCGCCGCCCTGAAAAACTTCCAGATGTGAGCATCGTGTTTCTCCAAATCCGTCTGACCATTACTATCAGTTGTCTCATCTCCCTTTGTGCATGGTGTTAACTAGGTCTGTTACTCGTGGCGGGTGCTTTCCCGCCTGATAATGATAGACAGAGTTCTCTGGACTGACAAGAATAAGCTTATCAAATTTATCTTAGATTGCCAGGTTAGCGTTACTTTGATACTTCTGTGTGCGACGTATGCTGATAATCTCCATCCCAATTGGAATTCTTATTGTTGCTTCAATGATGCATGAGATGATTATTTGTTGCCAGGATGACGCCGTCGATGTTTTTCACACTTATTTCGATATTGCAGTTATTGTTAAAATGATAAAGTGTCTTGCCTTGTAAGTGGTGTTGTCGTCATGTTTTTCAAATGATTTTCAGTGAAAATGAAATATAGAGAGCTTTCTTCAATTACTGATCTCCAAAAGCGTCTTCTTTCCTGCCCTTCGACCATACGTTTCTGCTGTTTCCTTCAATTATGAATTCAATTTACTATGTTAACCATACCATATTTGTGCTGAACTCTAAGCCGAAGCAACTAATATTCAAGGAAGTCATCTTCTTCGTGGTGTTAATGCAGGACTTTCCCTTTTAGAGTATCAAGGAGTAAAGCCCATTGATCCCGCCTACGCCTTGCCGGTCGATGTAGTAGGCGGGATCTTCGTCTTAAGGAGGCAACCTAAAGCTTAATGTGGATTTCCCTATGGCTCAACTTGCACAGTGCAGGGTTTAAGGTCTGTTGGTTGCCTGCATCTGTGTAAACTTATTAAGCTTTATGCGCTTGCGTTGATTCTGTTGTCACTGTAAAGATCGAAAAATTGTACTCATTAATGTTATCATTTATGCATTCACGATTAACATCGGCCTCTTCGATTACTATGATTTTCCGTCATTCTGTTCATCGGAGAGCCTCCATCTGCATCAGTATCAGTCCCTTTCCATATAAATTCACTGTTGTTATACACGGATCACCGGATAATAAAAAATGAACCACATATCATCGTGAACTCTCCACGCCGTCACCTTTGTCTTTTCGTGATTTGGGGATGGGCTGTAAAACTATAGTTAAAAAAAAGGCAAACATCATCTTCGACTCTCCGTGCTGTGTGACACGAGTTAGCTAAAACAATAAGCCCGCCCGTGACATGTGGCGTATGTTTTTAGATCATTGGTGTACTTAACCCATTGTTCTCTTATCGATTATGAATTGTTCGATTCCAAATGCATGGAAACCATGAAGTCATGAACTACTCTTATAAGCTACTCTTGGAGTATCATACATTTTTACCTTTCTTGATGTCAGATCTTGCATTGCCAAATTTTGGGCTTTTCAGTTTTTTTTTTTTTCCTGGTGGCTTGAAGCGGCATGTAAATTTTTTGTTTGCCATCGTCACATCTCTTGCTTTTTGCCAGTTCTTTTCTTTTCTTGTCAGCTGTTCTTGGCTTCTGTCACGGCTTATCTACATTTCAGTGTAACAGTGTACGAGTATCGTACCGGTGCACGTCTCACGTCAAAAAACACGTGAGAAACTCTTTAGGCACGTGGTTTGAGTCACGAGCTTGATATAACAGCGTTTTTCTTGCATTGTCACATTGCCCGACTAATGTTAGGTTAAAGAAGCTAATCGCTCCGTTAAGTTGCTTTGCTGGGTTCTCGACTACCTTAGATCAACTGGCGTGTTATTATAAGCGAGCAAAGATTGATACATTATGCTTTCGGAACGGCTAAATGTTTCGTCTTGGAATGAACTCAACGGCTCGAATTCAACGTCTGATTGGCATATAACATAATTATGACAGAACCTATATCTTAATGCTCGACGATGTATTACATCGAACACAAACATGAAGCATATAATCCCCCCTCTTCGGCACAATCGTTGTTCAAACATAAGCATTAACCGAATTGCTGTGGTGCCTCTCATGATGCGGCGTCTTGTTCCATTACTCGAGCAACATTCGTGCCCATTGTTCTTGCGGTGCTGAGTGGCTTGAAACATCTGCAAGTGCGCTATGCCATTGACCTAAGAAGACATTGCATTGGGAGTGAATATTCAAATTTCGAACAAAACATTTGACATAGATCAAATAAAAAGAAATCACTGATGATAAAGCAATTGGGAGCATGAAACACAGAACACACAGAGCACAGTATATTCAACGCTTTGAGGAAATAGAGAGATGCATGAGCATGCGTGCACTCAATTGTCCTTGCCTTTGCCTTGCTCGACACAAATCACCTCTTCTTCCCATCCCCTGCGCTTTTTTCACAGTTTTATTTAGTATCACTTGCTCTCTCCTATATAAATTATAACATATTATTTAAAATGAACATTTTTATATAAATTATAATATTTTTACATTAGATAATTTTAGAATAATAAAAAACTCAAATTATTCTACTTTAAATCATATCATCCTTTTTTTCTTTATTTTTTCTCTCTTCACCCACGGATAAGGATAACAAGATAAAATATCACAAAGTCAATGCATTTCTTAATATTCGTGTCAAGTCCACACGAAAAAATTATGATGTGTTGACTTGACACGAATACTAAAAAATTCATTGATTTTGCATAATTTTACCTCATTGCTGGGAAAAAAATATGAATGGATTGAGAGAAAAAAAATAATGAAAAAAATGATGTGATATAAAATAAAAATATAATGAAGATTTCAACATCCTAAAATTTCCTTGTATAGAAGTATTATAATTTATATAAAACATTCCTTTTTAATAATATATCGTAATTTATCTGAAACGGAAAAACAAATATATAAATATCAGTTTGTTTCCCCCATCCCATTCCAAATGCTCGTCTCAAAGATTCCCAGAAAACTCGATTCTGAAACTAAACACAGCATCAACATTCACTAGGTGCTACACACTAGACAACTTGTCGTGCTAGATAGTGCCGATGTCGCCGAACCCTAGAAGAGTATCATAACATGATGTAGGAACACAAAATGTAAATCTCAATCCCAACAAAGAGAACATGACCATGGGTACATATCCAGTAACGACAAACTTAACATTCAACACGAGAAATGATCATGTGCATTCGATCTTCAAGACGTAAGAGCTTCCATAACTTGAGTGACCTTAAGTTACGTCCAAATTGGAACACTCCTATCACTCAATTCCAATAATCAAGGGGAAAACGTATGACCTATTAATTATTTATCTCTTATCCCGATGATGATGTGATCGAATTGTCGAGATTGTAGAAATCGAGGTCCATGATCGACTCCATCACCGGTGTATTGTTTTTTTGTGTGTTCCGTAACGTTGTCGATCATTTTAGTATCGGAGATTTAAAACGATCGTCAATGTCGGAAGCATTGAGAGCCGATAACCGAAGGAGAGTGATGAGGTGGTGTTGGTATGGAAAATAAATGAAGTATATATAAAATATTATTAATATAAAAATTAAATATTTAAGATAAAGATTCTGATGTAATGAATGATAAATAAAGATTCTGTAAATTGAACAAAAGATGAGTTTCAATATGTAAAATGAAGAATTTGTTACAAGATTTTAATGCAAATGCTCTTACACGTAAATTTTGATATCTCATCAACTCATGAAAATTACAACACAACTTTATTTGGATATACCATAAAAATTATAACATTTTTTAATTTGATAAAAAATAATATTAAATCAGTTATAATATAACAATTAATTTCTTTTCAAAACTGATAGAATACTTATAATATTATATAATATAAATTCAATATATATATATATATATATATAATTTTAATTCGAATTAAAATGTTAGTAATTTTTGCGTATCATCACATATATTCGCCGCACCAATACATGAATGCACCAATAGCAATAGAGTGCCGATGACACCATCAGGTGAACCTCAATGCAAACACCAGTAATCCGATGGACTCAGACGCAGATCAGATTTCAGAGCCACAGCTGCACTGCCACTGGCCACTGGCCACTGGCCACTGGTATGATTGTGATGTCAAATTGGAGAGCCAATGAAATCATTAGCTAGCCGTATATGGCCTCCTTGTAGATTACTCATTCCCATAAATATACAGATAAACATGAGCCAGGAGCCAGTGTGGCTCAGACACAGTGCACCAGGCCGCACAGCTGGGCTCCTATGGCTCTCATAACAAGCTAAGGATTTCCATACACGCAAACAGAGCAAATGGTTTCAATATTAGACTCTTTTTTGTCAGGGTCAGTGGAAAAAACGATTTACCCATACAAGCAGATCCAAAGGGTGAAATATTTCACCACATCCACAAGGTTACAATGGAGACATTAAGATCCTGTCAGAGGATCATCCCCGTTCCATACGATAAAATGACTCAACCAACTCCTTCGAAAAAAAAAAAGAAGTCAAAAAGATCAAAATCCGTTGAAAAATTCTTTAAGATTTCCTTTAAAAAAGAAAGAAGATCATGTTTGATGAGTCCAATGATTAATAGTAGTACTTTCATTAGTAGATTATAAAGAACTGGTTATGGTTTTGGTGCTAAGAAGATTAGATTTAGTAGCCCATGACTGACCTGGTTATTGCTGAACCCCATTGAACAAAAGAACTGGTAGGATACACAAGACCCCCACTTCATACGTGATATGCTTCACTTGATTAGTTCCCCACACAATGATTGTAACTTGGAGCTATGATAACATAGGAGGGTACCATGGACATATTCAATAGTCCACTACCATAACACCTACTAGTATTGAAGGCACAAGTAGTTTCAAACAATCTTTGTTCTAAGATTTAAGATGTCTGTAAATCTCATACTTTAATGACCAATCTTGAACCAAATGGGTCAACGCTTTAATTTCATCCCTTTCGCCTCTCTGCCATAGATTCATGTCTCTTATGTATTCAAGCTTGATGTCAGAAATTATACAACTTATACAAGCTCAAACACAGTCTAAACCATTGTTTCATCGTTCGAAACAATGTCATGCAAACCAACTAAAGCACCATATTGTACCATCTCCCCAAGTTTCCACCACGTAATACACTGGGTGTCAGACTAGGGACAGACCCATCATGAGGGTCCGTGTCCTCACTGAGTTTCACAAAATTAGTATATGTAATAAATAAAGTGCTTCTCATTCAGCAAGCCTTTTACCCCTTATTTTGAGCCAATTGTTTTTTTCTTTTTTCTTTTTTCTTGATTATTTGCTTGATCTTACAACAGTTTTCATTTTTGTGGAAATTGGATAATTTCACGAGTTTTCCATGGATTTGTCAATCTCATATATTAGAGATAACTCTTTTTTTTTTTTTTACGATTTCTTGATTGGTCTAAGATTGATTTTTTTAATATATTTTTGACATATTGTACTTCATTTTTGACATATTGCACCGTGATGTTACATTTGCCCCTTATTTTGAGCCAATTGTTTTTTTTCTTTTTTCTTTTTCTTGATTATTTGCTTGATCTTACAACAGTTTTCACTTTTGTGGAAATTGGATAATTTCATGAGTTTTCCATGGATTTGTCAATCTCATATATTAGAGATAACTCTTTTTTTTAATACAATTTCTTGATTGGTCTAAGATTGATTTTTTTAATATATTTTTGACATATTGTACTTCGTTTTCATAAATCCGAGTTGGCTAATGTTGAGCATTTTTTTTTGCTTTTCCCATTTACCTTAACTATTACTACTAATTAGTTTTTTTTAGAACCTTATAGATTCTTACAACTAATTAGTTTTCCATTTTAGTTGATATTTTTATGATTCATGAGTTCAATCTCATATATTAGAGATAACATAGTTATTTTTTCTTATAATTTCTCGATTAGGTTGGATTGATTTTTTTAATATGTATTTGAAATATTGGATTTCATTTTCATACATCTAAATGAGAAGTTATCCTAAATTTTACATATAGTATAAAAAATTTATGAAATAAAACTTTATTTCACTGGAGTAATTAATTATTCATAACATGCCCCCCACAAGGAAAAGATGTCACTATCACTTTAATGAGGGAGGACATTGTGCCATGATTAATAATAAAAACAACAACAAAAATTACGAAAAAAAAATATTAATACATCTTCGAGGATATATATCTTTTTATAATTATGATGTTTTGATTAATAGGATTAATTTATTATTGATTTTTTTAATTATATTTCATTTTCTTCAACTAATTAAACATCATAGAAATAATAAAAGATGTAATATCCTAAAAATTCACCTAATACTTCCCATAAAGAACATCATGAGTTAACTTTGCATTTATGCACGTTATGAAATTAAAGGGACCAGGACAAAAAACATACGGACCCAACGGGAAAATCAAAAGGTGTAAAACAAGAATACGAATCATTATCCAAAAGCAAAGGAAAAAAAAAAGGAGAAAGGGGGGGAAAAAAGGTAGAGACTGACCCCTTTTATTTTGTTGAGCCGAGCATTGTCAGTGACAGCTATGAAAAAAAGACAAAATCCAGCTGGAAGATCGCACGTGGTGGATTCTGATTGGCTGAAGCATTTGCAGAGTGTCCCATTCAATACCACAAAACAGCGACATGTCCTACCAATCCCGCCCAGTCCCCACCAGCTCAACCCCAGCTAAGCAAAAATCATAACGGCTATATTTTACTGCTCCATTCGATACCATCCAATTAAATTCTCCGCTCCACATACTTATAAATAAAAATCCCCTCCACAAATATTTTGGGAAATTTCCATTGTTTTTTCGAAGAACTATGAACATAATTGGAATAACGGAACAAATCACATTACTTATGATAAAAGGTCATCTTATTGCAAACTAGTTCAAAATGAGAATTAAAATATAAAATATCAATAAACATCGATTCATGGTTAGATATATGGATTAAGAGAATATGTTATAATATAGATATATTTAATAATGAATGAATAATTAAAATTGAAACAATATAAAAATTTATTTTTTATTAAATAAATCTATACAAAGACACATTCCTCTTTTCGTAGATATATTATGTTACGAACATAAATTTTTTATGTGAGATATTTAAGCAAAGGGGGCTATGCAAGCAAGGCAAAATAATCAAGACGTGTACCTGGCGGCTGACGTGCACTCATTGAAGTGGACGATGCGTCCCATTTTGGGGCCCCACCAGCCCAGCCCTCGATTTCATTTCAACATCCCATTTTTCCACATTGTTGAGAGCTTGCACAATAAGCCACACTCCCTCTTCCCTTCCCTTCGGCTATATAAACTAACAGCTACACCCACTGCTCATCTCACTTGAACTCCCTGCATTGACACAACAGCACTCGAAACAAAGCAACAATGGCACCAAAGGTTTCTGTTCCATTGCTAGTTGCACTGTGTATCACCATGGCCATTGTGAACTGGGCTCACTCGGCGAAGTTCGACGAGCTTTTCCGACCCAGTTGGGCGCTTGACCACGTGGTTCGTGACGGAGATGTTCTCAAGCTCAAACTCGACCACTACTCGGGTATAACAGATGACACAATCAATCTGGTGTATGACTATGTCTTGTGATCCGATTATGATGTGTGAGTTTGTAAACTGATGTGCAGGGGCGGGGTTCGAATCGAAGAGCAAATACATGTTCGGCAAAGTGACGGCTCAAATCAAGTTGGTTGAGGGCGATTCAGCCGGAACTGTCACTGCATTCTATGTGAGCATACAACACTACCACTCTATATGCTGTATTTCAACTTTTAGTCTTTCTTGCTAATAATCAGACACACGATCAATTGACGGGATATCTGAGTTGTTATTCGTTCCAGTAAATATCAGATGAATCGATCAAATGACACCATTAGCCGATGTCAAGACTAGAAAAGAATAAGCCAAAGCGACTAATGTCAACTAGGGGGTAATCGATGATGCACATTCAGTGAAATCTTTTGATTTAACTGTGGTGCAGACAAAACTTAAATGGACATAAAAGAGATTGTACTCACCCTTCAACCACCATGGTTCAGTTTCGTGAATTTGATGAATGAAAGATCTATCAGTTCTCATCATTGATTACATTTGGGTACTCAACAGAGGCAGCAGTCCATTCAATGTGTTGATGCTTCCCATCACCACTTATTGGATTCTCTGCATTATGTGACCTGACAAGGAAAAATCAATTGATTAGCACAGCAATGAACTATATAAAATGAGCAATTGAAAGTCACATACTCATATTGATGATAATAAAGTTTCTAATGTTGATAATCTTGTGATGTTTGTCTCAGATGTCATCCGACGGTCCGAGTCACAACGAGTTCGACTTCGAGTTCCTTGGAAACACGACCGGAGAACCATACCTGGTGCAAACCAATGTGTATGTGAATGGGGTTGGAAACAGAGAGCAGAGGCTTGATCTATGGTTTGATCCCACCAAGGACTTTCACTCGTACTCTATTCTATGGAACCAACGCCAAGTTGTGTAAGTCCCCCACATAGAACATACCCACCAAGGACTTTTGCTTTTGGTAATGTGATTTGCTTGAATTGAGCATGGTGACAACATGCGCGTGGTGATTGCACTGAAAGCACTGGTATTATTGGCCTCTTGATAGAACGAGTCTCTGAGAACCAGGAAAAGAGGGCCTTGAACTTTAGCCATTTTGTGATAGGCTCTGAAAATGAAACGTGAAGCTGCATTAGAATCAAATAGTATCATCATGTTCATCACACATGCGCAAGATTAGATATATATATAAATACTGAAAAAGAGACGATATACATCAAATGTGACAAATAAAGCGACAATGATTGCCATAACAAGGTAAGCGTGGTGACGAAACTAAATGGCATCATTCTAACAAGTCTATGTTTTCAGGTTCATGGTGGACGACACTCCGATCCGTGTGCACACAAACTTGGAGCACAAAGGCATACCCTTCCCAAAGGACCAAGCAATGGGAGTCTACAGCTCAATATGGAACGCCGATGACTGGGCAACACAGGGTGGCCGTGTCAAGACAGACTGGTCCCATGCTCCCTTTGTAGCCACCTACGGTGACTTCGAGATCAATGCCTGCGAGTGCATGGTGTCCATGGGGGCTGACGACAACATGAAGAGGTGCAGCAGTGGTGCTGAGAAGAGGTACTGGTGGGATGAGCCGACCATGGCGGAGCTCAATGTTCACCAGAGCCACCAACTGATATGGGTTCGCGCTAACCATATGGTATATGACTATTGTGCTGATACTGCTAGGTTCCCGGCCACACCAGCAGAATGCGAGCATCACCGCCACTAGGGGTTCTAAGTTTCGGGGTCATGACGACATGATCAGAGTAGTATGTAAATGGTGATAAGAAATGAACTTTGAAGTTCCTAGGTGTCCATGTCCCATGTTTCGTCACCAATGTAACATAATGTCAATCAAAGGTGCATTTCTTCTATTCTATGTTGTCTCATAATGCTGAACAAAGGTGCATATTCAAGGAGATACGATATCAAGGTCCATCGCTTGACCAGGCAATGGCTGGGAAGAGACCAAGACAAAACAAGCATGGGGTTTCCTATGAATGACAATAGCAAATATTCTGGAAATGGGAACATTGGATTTGCTATCGAACTCAAGTCACGGAACGAAATGTCAGTACTCTGGCCCATCTTCCAACCAAAAACGAAAAAAAAAAAAAAAAAGAGAGAGAAAATAACGCTTTATTATTTTGGTCTTCTTTTACAAAATAGTCCTATATCCTTCAAAATATTAACAATTCGAATATTCCCATCATAAATAGAATTGTTTGTAAACTAAATCAATAAGTAAAATTGTTCAAAGAGAATACCAACTAACCTCAAATTCAACTTGCATTGCTCCCGTGAGTCCATGGCAGGAACTTTTGATAAATAATGCGGAGGAAGCAGCCCGTTATTTTAGCGTATGTGTCAACACTTCTTCCAATACGTGATTTTAACTGCAGGCAGCAATTAGGGGAGAAAAAAGGATCAAGAGATGAAAGCAGAAACTTATTCATCTATGTTGATAATTTTGCGTCAAATAGATAATCATGTACGGTTAACCACAGTAATCAGATATAACTCTCAATAATATAGTTTCCATATATTCAACGAGAACATGCCGATCTACGACAAAAAAATAACCTATGGTCTTCCTCTCATGGACCTCACTCTAGATGGTATGATTGAAATTGAGTTTAGTGATTTCTAGGAGTATAGTAATTTGCTGAAGTGCATGCACATTGACAAACCAATGAATTTGTGATCCTAGCAAACTCGAACAAAGAGAAGGGACATTCTAAGCATGGTCACTCCATACAGAGGATCATAAGTCCCGAAAGCTAGTAGAAAACACACAAGGTATGGGACAAGTGCACTTGACCATGTCTCCTATGGGTAACTTTTGTCCCAAATAACTTTCTATGTCACAATAGGATAAAGATGGAGTAGATACTCATACAGCTGGCTGTAGAGATACACTGGATAGAACAAAGACATAAAGAGGATGGTACTTGGGTTAAATAAAGGATGAAAGTCATCAGCATTCAAAGCCTCATTGAAAAGGTCTGAAATCTTGTGAATTATAGTGGAAGTACAGTGTAGGTCAATTCATCAAGACCCTGAAATGTTTGATCAAGTGAAGGGACTACTATGTGGAGCTATAGAGGACGAAGATGATGAGGGAAAAGGGTGATAAAAACCCATGAGGCATGATTATGATGTCTTTGCTAGACGAAGGAGTAACATATAGCAACAAGAACAAAAAAGAAGGAACAATAGTTTACACTCTACTTCATGAAGGAGCGGACATATAAGAGGCTTTTGAAGTGTTCAAGGCTAGAGAGATATGTGCTTTTAGACTCGAGCACAATTCAGATACTGAGACCAGACAATGCAGAGATACATGCCTCAACAACACTACAATGATGCTAAACAGCATTTGTATGGAAGCAAGACGATGAAAGGAATAGCAAATGTCTTGCAGAGTATTGAACAATAAGGTAAGGCAATACCTGTAGCTCATTTCGCGACAATAGTAATGAAGCATAGAATCCATATGGCCATTTGAACATGGAACACAGCACCTCCGGTGCTCCTTTTCCATATCGTCATCATCTGAATCTGCTTCTGTATAAGATTATCTGAAACTGCAAAATATTTATTAACGTCAATGTCATATTGTCCATGGCAGCCTAAGGTTTCATAACGTGAACTACATCCAGATTAGGATTAAGCCACTACAGAGTAACCCTGAGGGAGTTTCTAACATTTCAAAAACGAATAATACATTTTATCCAGAAAAGGAAGAGAAAAAAAAAAAGAATAATACATGCCAAAGCTCGTCGTCACATCTCTATTTATTCGCCAGTCACCATAATCACAATCAAGCTCAAAAATGAATAATTCGTGCTAGCTTCCAAAGAATTGAATCCCCTACTTAAAATCCGAGCCATTCATGCACATCGCTGCTTACATGTTTACAGACTAAGCCATGGATACCCGAAACTGCTTGGTATTGGTGCATTGGCAAATAATACAAACTTCAATTCATCCCATTTGGGCCATAAGATTTCATTCAAATAAAACAAAGATAGCACTCAATGAATCCACATACCATTAAATAGCCACATGATGAAAAGATCTTAAAAGCTTCTGCAATGATTTTAAGTCAGCAAATAAAAACACTTTGATCCGTAGTATCATCAGCTAGCAGCTGGATAAAACTAAACAACTCAACCAGGATTGAACTTGTGAAAGAAAGGAGACGAAGGGGTCCCTTCCTTTTCACATAAAATCAAAGTTCATTAACATTTGGGTCCTCAAAATTTCGGTCGCATGTCAAGTACATAACAAATGAACTTTGAAGAAGCCTATAGATTATACTCCATTCAACCTCACTCCCATTTCATCAACAAAGGGAGGGAATTAAAGGGGAAGCAAAGATTTCCAGCTGTATGCAAATGATTGCACTGTGATAATAGGGAAAGTACAAGAACGTTTAATACAAAGCTCAACACTTTTAAAGTTCAAACCCCACCAGTTGTGTTATATCCAAATGTGACAAATAGATAGAGTGATTCACCTATTCGAGGGAGAACTAAATTGTTACCACATCAGAAACTATATACTTGAAAAGCTAGAATGACCTGACCCAAACAAAGTATACATCAGCGCGCTGAAGAAAATTGGTAAATGAATTACCAGCATGATGCAATCTAAAACATTCAAAGCCACAGCCATGCTGCTGGAGTTGTTTTTGTGCATCCGTCATCTGAGGGGAGTATTCTCCAATATATCGTGCACTGCCCACCAGGAGTTCGAGTTCCCACAATTCCACAATATGGCTCCATAATCCATATGCAACTGCAATGGAAAGACAAAAGGAATGGTGCAGAATTGTAGTCCTGAACAGAGAAAGATGAGTTCAATCATACAATTGTTTCTCCCTCGTTTATGATCAGCAAAGCGCGGCATGTATAGTGTAAACTGTAAATAAACTAAGATGAAAACGGAAGCTCATAAGCGTCCGTGTCCTTTTTTTCTTTTTCTTTTTGGGTCAATATCTGTAATAATGTTTTTTCAGATACATTGCCTAGATGTGAAGATTTCTATATGCTGAACAATACTCCTAACCCCATTCTCCGCTTGCATGAGATCAGGACATGAATGCATCAACTACTGACTGGGCAATGACTGGAGAGGATTTGAAGAAAGCCTAGCATGGATTTCCTAAGAACGATAAAACTGCAGATATTCTAAAAATGAATTCTATAAATCAAAACTATTCAGGTTTAACTGAAGACAGACATAAGAGCTAGCAAAAACACAAGATACGATCCAAGTGAACTTGGTTGTGTGTCACATACGAAAATTATAGGTAATTGTGTAACGTTTTATCACCCATTACGGTTTCTATTTTCTATGCCAGGGCTACGGAAGGAATACGCCAAGCTAAAGACTTAACAGACCTTGATCAATCATAATGGTGAAAGAAAGGTAGGGGTCCCTTCCTTTTCCTAAATTGAGTACTAACCTCAGTGTGGATACAGTTAGCAAGGTAAATGGCATAGCCGCTAGACCACTGAGTCAAAGTAGCATAATTTAGGTGTTCTAGCCCCTGATAAGTACATGAAAATGGGCTTTGCAAACGCTTTGATTCTATACCCCTTCAAGGCTTCGCTCCCTCACCAACAAAAGAAAAAGGAAAAAAAAAAGAGGGGAAGGAAGTTCTCCAGCTGTCTGCAGATGGTTGCGCTGAGATGCTAGAGAAGTACAAGCCTGTCAAGCCTACAAGGATCTTTAGTTAATGCATCATGTTAAAACATGACAAATAGAGTTGGGCTAAAATGGAAAAGAGAACGAATGGCCCCAGTTGTATTCACATTGGACCATGACAACGTTGGTAATTCCTCAAATCATTTCTTACCATATCAGCATTTTGAAAGAAGAATGGATAGGTTCAAACAAAGACACAAAGTTTCACCAAACTAGCACACATCTTGTGCACTGTAATATATTTGCTGAAATATTACCTGAACCTGGTGCAACCAATAGCACTCAAATAACTGGTGTGCACTCCTAGAATATTTTTTTTTTCAGGATCCTTATCAAAGGTAAGTATACTCTATTCTCTCGTGGAGTGCATGTTCAGCATTCGAGCTCCATCAAGCCCACAATATTACTCCATCAGCAACTGCATAACACAAATGAAAATAAATTTGTCAAGGAACTAGTCCAAAAACTCCCCCACCACCACCCACCCCC
>LIEC01011071.1:0-55172 GCA_001925005.1 Drosera capensis | reverse complement strand
GAAGACATCTAATTCCACTTCTGATACCATGATGAGAAATGGAGGAGGAATTTGAATCACTGTGGAAACGCCTGTGAACCCAGTCAAATATCTGAAGAGCCAGAAAACCATGCTGTTAGAGACTTCAAATATAACACTACCATGCAACTCCTGATAAACTTGATGCTGAATCCATTATTTTCAAGCTCACCTTCATTTTCCTGAGAAGGGAACTCAGCACCTGATGTGATCAAGTTCTGAATGTGGTGAGCACAGTGGAATAACAGCTCTGAGCTAGAGCTTTTAATTGGCAAAGGCGAGAGCAAGGAGCCTCTCCATGGCCCTCCAGGAAACAGGCCTTGATGATTGCTGGTTTTGCTGCTAGGCCCTCGTTTGATGCCGACATGGGTCGTGGACAATGACCAATCATAATTGTCCCTGATCTCCGTGGAATTATCCTCCTGCTCCGACATTCTACAGATCATCTGCTCTAGCAGACTGGTTTTTAACAAAATAGGCCCTATTCCTCATAATCCTGACTGCAACTATGAGTCTTCACCTAGTAGATATCTGTACCCTTCCTATGATGACACTGACATTATTTTCATTGTCATCCCCGATACATCAACTTTACTAACATTCGTCTATTCTGTATGACACCATATACCCTCAGCGTACCCATATTTATTACCCTTCGATAATGGAAACGGCAACAACCAAGTTTGTACCATTTACCAAACTTTACACTATTAGCATATGATCAGCAACAGAACTGTAAACACTATTAGATGTTTTCATTCTGGTTCAGATAGGAGTAAGATCTACACACTTTTCCACCAAATCATGCTTCTAGTCATACTATACCAGAATTTTTCATCCACTCATAAACTGACTTTCATGTGGTCGGACCGCCTTTCAACTCTTAACTACCATGCTAATCTTTTGGCACAAAATCCACAATCCTTCCTCCGTATGCCTCTGAGGTTGGGAGCATCAGATCCCATCTGAATGAACTTGTAAGGTTCTCAGATCCTTACAGGCCCTCGAATAAGGTACTACTGGTTGGTGAAAGTTCCGGAAACCACGGACAACCACTCCAGTTCTTAACTGTAACGACACAGTGAGCACAGCAAGAATCCCACTGTGAAAGGCCAGCCAAGATCTAGACAGAGTAATTCTGTTTCTCATCAATGAACAAGGTGACATAGATCAAGACCCAAAGAGCAAAACAACGAAACGTTTTGGTTTGTACTGATATTTTCAATGAGAACGTGACAAAGCAAGAGAGCACCCGAGATAATTAAAACAGGACTCAAAATCAAGGAAGACATGAATGAGACTTTTCATGAGGCCAAAGGTGGAACAGGTAACTCATATAGGCCGAGACATGTGCCTAGTGATTTTCAACCACTAGCAGCTGGCAAGTAGACTAGTAGTCGTTTCAAGCGAGCAGGTGCAAGCACAGTCACCATAACAGGCTGCCCTGTTCTATAGCCTTTTAAGGGATAACAAGAACACCATATGTTCAACATATGCTCATGACACAAAGCTAGTTTTGGACCCTCAGGATGTGGCGCCTTTCCCATTATTGAGTCGCATTGGTTCTTAACCTCATAATCCCTTTGCATGATCAGCGCACATGCGAACATACCTAGTGCGAGAAAAAGAAGCAACATGGATTTGATAAGTTAGGGTCAGAACTTCTGAAAGCGCTGAGCTCCGGAGGTCAACATGATCAGTTACAAGTTCAAACAAGCAGCAGCTTGCGAGGGTAAAAAGTAAAAACTGGTTCATGGCTGAGGAACCAACTCACTAAACTAGTCCATCCTGTTCTACGTATACTGTATCCACTATCAAGATCAATGACTTCAAAGTTTATTCAGTCAAATGCATGCAGTATAATGCGAGAGTTCGCATAATGCATACATATTGCCATGAGGAAGAGACGTCAAAGCCAATAGCTATCCATGAAACTAGATTATAAGAAGACAGAATAAATTTGCAAGGATATGGAACATGCAACATGAAATAAACAAAAGCAGAAAGCAACTAGAGATAGTAGGAAAGTGAGAACGAAATGCTGGATTAACTTCTTTTAAATGACTGTTAGTCAGCATATAATAGTAATCAAAAGACAAGTCGACAACTGTTCAAGAAGCAAGCTCAGTGGGGCCGGAGGCGGAGACGCTATGAGATAAATGTAGCACTTGGTATCATATGCATGAAGCATCAAATCCAAAATAATAACCTAGCTAGAGAACAAATGGTGAATTTGTAAGATCATGTGAGGTATCTTACCTGTTTGCATACTTGTGTGACAATCGAATGAGCATCTGTAATTGAAATATGCAAACTTCATGACAGTGTTCCTGTTAGTACAATGTCTCGCAAAACCGAGAAACAACAGGCCGACGCCAAAGCTTAAATAGCACAAGTTCTTGCTTATCTACCACCTCACTGAAAGCAAAGAGGTATAGATCTGAGTTTTGAATTTTGCAGTATACGAAGAATGCTTGTTTAAAAGGAGAGATTTTATTTCCTCGCAAACAAGGCACACTACTGAATACAGCAATGGCAACCACATAGGTTTCAACTCTACACGAATTTCTACAAATATCTTATAATTGGCAACTACATGCTACAGACCTTGCCAAACTTATTCGGCCAGAATAAACAGACCAACGACCATTTAACAATACACAATACGAGACGGAATTGTAAGCAAGCAGAGAAGCATAGTCATGCCCTGCAAGACTCTGATTCTATGTCCACTTCCACCTTTATTCTCAAAAAAGGGAAAATATAAGGGAAAAGCCCCTGAAGTTTACGGCTCCTCGGTTGAGTCACCATGTTCCTCGAGGTGGATACCATGGCCATCATGGACAGGCTTCCCAGATACAGAAAGGTGAATCCCTGGATCATGGTGAGTGCAAGAAGACTCGTAGAGAATAGAGTTGGTAGCACATTGAACATTGCTATTCATGTATGCATTCAGGATTGAAGCTTTTGCAACAGCTCTCTGCCCTCGATGCTTCGACTTCTCGCCACCCTCAGACCCACTATGGTTACCACCCAGCTCATCACTTGGGCTTCTAAGAGAATAACTATGACGATTTCCCACATGGTTCCCTCGTCTACTGTGCGAGTATCCTAGTTCCATAACAGCCCCTTTATTTTCACCAGCAATGGTTATCGTTCCCAAGGGATTCTCAGCAGACTCAGACGAAGGTTTCTTAGGAATATTTTTCATATTAGGTTTCTCATTGCTTCTACTCGAACCAATGCTGGTCCGCCCACCAGCAGGACCAAAAACGGAACTTTCATCAGGAGTCCCTAGGTATAGATTTGGCTTCTCAAGGGCTTCCTGCACCAACACTGTTTTCTTTTCAGCTACGGTTGGAATCTTTGGCTCATCCTCTCCATCTGACCTCAAAACTAGAGGTGACAGGGAAACCGGAGATGGGGGAGATGGACTAATTCTTTTCGGTGATGATGGAGCAACCACTGCAAGTTTTGGAGATTCTGAAGCAGGAGATGCTGAAGGTGGCGACCTCACAGGCGAGGATTTAGCAGAAGGAGATTTTATCCCAGTCAAAGGCGGAGAGGTGTTTACGACAACAGAGGAAGCAGTTGCTGGAAGGATGTTACTGGTCTCAATTACAGCAGAAGGGTTCACACTTGTGGCCGCAGCAGGGTTGTTTACAGGAGATGGTAACGCAAGCGCATAAGCCAAAGGAGGAGGAGATGGTGGTGGTGGTTGCATTGGCATAACAACAGCGATAGGAATTGCCGGAGAAGTAACAGGAGGAGGAGGAGGAGGAGGAGGAGGTGCTGGTGGTGGTAGAGGAGGAGTAGGAGGAGGAACAGCAGGGAATAAAGGTGGGGCAGCTTCTTGCTGAGACCGAGGCTGAGGCAACTCTGGAGCTGGAGGCTGGACTTTAGTTTGTGGAGCTGGGGCCGGTGGTGGGGTCGGGGCTGGAGGTGGTGGTGCAGCAGGAGGAGTATTAGGCAGAGGTGGTCGGGCCATGGATGCCATGCGGAACCACGGACGAAATGGAGGTTGGTTGGCCATTTTGATATCTAGAAACTGATAAGCATACCAAGAACTATGCTAACCAGCGAGTGTAAAATGGGTACAATGGAAACTGGATACAGGCCTTCATTCATATATAGTGATAGGAGTGGAAATGCGGCTTCTACAAGATTATGAGAAAGAATCGGACAGTACAGAGCGCGAGAGAAACAGGAAAAGTCGAGGAGAGAATTAGATACTAAAGCTGTCAAAGTTTCAACTGTGAAGGTTGGTATCGTAGCTTCAGTGACTAGGAAGTGAGTGGATTCATCCAACTCTAAAAGAGAATGAAAAAAATATTGCGACGAATCACTGAGCAAAAGCATTCATAGAAATTGCTCCAAGGGGCTTTATCACCCTCTTCAGAAACATCATGTATGAACCAAGGAACGTTAAAGAAGAAGGTTGAAGGAAGGAATAAAGCAAGATGAGGCCAAAAATCACCACGTAAAAGGGTAAAAGCGAATAACGTGAGCTACCTATTACAAAAAGGAAGAAGATTTTGTTTCCACCATGAGCCCGAAGAAAGGAATAAGAAATAGTGAAACTGAATCGTAAGAGATTAGCCGGAAATCTAAAGGGAAAAAGGACAGCATCATGGAACAAGGAAAATGCACTCATACATCAGTCGATAACAATTCAAGTCTCTAAACATTTTCCCTCCATGCCTTGGCTAATAGTTGTCTCTGCATTAGACAGCAAAAAGAAGGGAGCACACGGTCGATTATGGTCGTGCGATTGCACTCGTCGTAAGACATCACAGATATCATGATTCATAATGATGTAAGGAGAAATGTTAGAACATATATTCCTAAAATCTGAAACGACTCATCAAGTTTACGCCCATTGAAGTAGAGGATATAGAGGGATCCAACTCATCTTCATTCAGAGCAACTTCTACTATTAAATTTCCACGCGCTTTATGAAAAGAAAGGAAAGCTCGATGCATTTTGCTCTTATTGGAATTTAAGAATTTTAAGGTCATGCAGATGAAAGCCTGATCACTCAACTCGACTTTTGGGGTTGGACGTAAATTTTAGGTCATCTGCATGACCTTACCTAGGGATCCAACTCATCTTCGTTCAGAGCAACTTCTACTATTAAATTTCCACGCGCTTTATGAAAAGAAAGGAAAGCTCGATGCATTTTGCTCTTATTGGAATTTAAGAATTTTAAGGTCATGCAGATGAAAGCCTGATCACTCAACTCGACTTTTGGGGTTGGACGTAAATTTTAGGTCATCTGCATGACCTTACCTAGGGATCCAACTCATCTTCGTTCAGAGCAACTTCTACTATTAAATTTCCACGCGCTTTATGAAAAGAAAGGAAAGCTCGATGCATTTTGCTCTTATTGGAATTTAAGAATTTTAAGGTCATGCAGATGAAAGCCTGATCACTCAACTCGACTTTTGGGGTTGGACGTAAATTTTAGGTCATCTGCATGACCTTACCTTTAGATCTATGTCAAATAATAAAGTTGTATCCATACATCTAACATAGCAAGTAGTAGTAGTAGTAGCAGCAGCTATACGAGCAAGAAACAATAAGAACAACAATGCTTCAAGGGACCAATCTGAGGCATGTTCAAATTAAGTAAATGATAAATTGACCAGACTCCTGTCACATTTGCTACCAAGATAAGTAATTGAGAAACTCAGCGTTGCATGTTGAACAGCCATGTAAGAAGAAATCAACAAAATTTCTTATACTTGAACTTAATCAGGAGGATGAGTATTTCAGGGATAGTAGTAACTTACAATATTATACACAAGACAGCATGCGGGCATGAGAAAAGAATTATGTTATACTTATAAATACAGATTCTCTATGAACTAATGAAAATAAAGGGAGCACAAGAAGAACAGACCTCTATATATGATTCAAGGCCATTTGGTGAATTCTAGCACTTTCAGAACGATTTCAATACCAGTGGGGATTTGCCATATGAAGAGCAGAACATTTACAGCATTCAGTGCTATGTGAAGGTTTCTTGCTGTTTCGCTCCCTTTCTGCATCGCAGGCACAAGAGCAGCAGCTGCTGCCCAAAGAACTGTTATACCTGTGTTAAGAACATCAGAAAACAGTGTCATTTGAGTTCCAAATACAGTGACGACACAGGAAAGTCCCCGAGATAATGGAAATTTGAACTAGAAACAAATGTTCAGATCATATGCTACTTCATCAGGCATCTTGGTAGTTTGCAGACTTACCTGCTCCTGCAAATAAATGAGGCCCAGGGAATAGCTTTCCTGTCCTGAACCATGTATTCAACCCTCCCCCGACAGACTCGAAAACTCCAAATGCTAGCAATATTGATCCAGCGTTAAAGTGTCTATCCCTGAAATTGCCTTTCAGCAATTCTTTCCTTTCCTGAATAAAATAACAAGCAAAGGAGATGGTATAGGATCAACTTGGTATTCAACAGACAGAAGCTAAGATCAAATAAAAATCAAATAGCGGAAGGAGCTCATCATTAAAAGTTTGGTGCATTGTATCAAAGTTCTTTTAATTCAGATGACCCCATCCCACCAGCTGCCCGACTCAACGGAAAAAGAGCAGGAGATTACTTTGACAAGCGCTCAGAAAAATATGGATTGAACAGTAAGGACTCCATAATTCTGAAAAAATGAATTCTAAAACAATGCATTTAGAAATTGTCCTGCTTTTCACTTAAGATACAATTTCATGATTAGGAACTTTATTCAAATGATTTTGTAAGGGAATGGAACCGGGACAAAAATCTCGATAATAAAAAAAAGGCACAAAATTCAGGTTATCGCTGAACACTTTCTCCACTCTTAGTGTTAGGAAATGGGGTAAACCAGAGAAGGAAGCCAAACTACTAAAAAAATTTGGGACACAAATAGTGTCCTCTACTAGTCACAAGCCTATGTTGGATATAAAATTCAACCCATAACATTAACCTATTAGGTCACAAGATATCTAAACACAATGGCCCAGTCTCTCAAACAAATGTAAAAAACGGAAAGAAAAGTGATAAGAATGTAATCTACAGGGGAAAAACGGAAAGAAACAAAGGGAAGATATCGTTGGCTATAGAATAGAACGATAAGAATGATCAATGATACAAATCGATATACATGGCATGGGCATATTAGAAGAACCAACATATTAACTCCATCAAACACTCAAAGCACAGACGAACTCTAGGGGATATAAAAAAACAGATTGCGTAGATCTCCTTGCCCTCTTTAACTTATCAAGAAGCTACCTTGCCAAGTCAATCATCAAATGCAGCCAGACAACCAGAAATCAAAACACACTCAAATCAATCCGACAAATCATCGAACACACACGAAAAGCGAAACCACTAGCATCATAGAACAATGCATCAAAAGCAAAAACATAGCTCTCTCACTCACCTCAGTGAGTTCCTTGATCTTCACTTCAACGGGAGAAGGCCGATTCCCATCATCAACAGCAACCCCATCAGGGGTAACAGCCACAGGCTTGACTTGCTTCTTCAACTCATTGATCTCATTCTGAATAGTCCTCACCCTCCTCCATTGCCACCCAAGATAACCTGACCACAATGTGTACAAAAACAACCCACCCATCACTGCTGGATGAACAAGGGCCAGCGTCCTCCCCTCCAATATCCCAAACTCACCACCCACAGCCAATGCATCCTATCAAAAACCAACACAAACACAATTCATAAAACATCAAAACTAACCAAATTGGCACAAAAATATCTAACACATACCCACATCACAAAGCATCAAATTATTCAAATGGGCACAGCCAAATCAACACAAAGATTCAATCTTGGAAACCCTAAAGGGTAAAATGGGGACTTGCCTTCGCATCCAAGAACAAGGGCAATGTGAGGGCAGTTATGGGCAATGTGGCTGATCTCAAATTCTCGATACTGATAAGGTTTTCCTTTATATGGGTTGCTTTAGCTTCTGTTTTTATCTTTGTTGTTGTTGTTGAAGGGTGATGGTGGAGTTTGCAAATGGGTGATTGGGGTTTATAGGGTTTTGTGATTAGGGTTTTGAGAGGAGAGAGTGTTGCTGTTGCTGTTGCTGTTGCTGTTGCCATTGCCACTGTTGAAGTGATGGAAAGAGAAGAGATGGGATAAGGGGAGCGAGGTTTTGTGATTTCATGGTACAATCACCATTTTTGCTTTCTTGGTGGAAGAATTTCAACCTCATTTTTCCAGTTGGGGGTTATCACTTCATGGTAGGCTCCAAAAAACCAGTTTACACTGAAAGCCCATGGGCTTATGGGTGCAATGTGAGCCCAGAACTCATGGGAGAGGATAGTATCATTTATTCATTACTCCTTCCTTTTCTTCGTCTCATTAAAATTACAACGATTTTGTTTCAATAGTTGTGAGTAAGGGTCTTCAGATCATCTCATATTGTTTATATAAACTCATCATAAAATTTCAATAACTTATTAATGCACGAAACGTTCAAGATTCGTGCTGAATACTAAAAGAAACAAAAACATTTCAATTTAATGGGGTGGATGATTAAAAAATGAAGTGACGAACAAAATGACCAATTTTAAGGCAGTTTTTATGCTGTCAAACTAATCTATGTTGTAGATACGGCCAAGGTATTTATGTCCATGGTGTTGATGGGCCTAAACCTAGAAAAAGTTCATTCAACGAGTGTGGTCATAACTATATAGTATGAAATAGGCACCAATGGATCTTTTGTGTTTAGATATTTTTAAGATATTGCCATGGCTCGTCGTCTATCTGGCATAGACTAATTATCCTTGAGCGTCTGGTAGCTTATTTATTCATCTTGTTAGCATCGGGCAAAACCTAAAGCAAGAAAAACGCCTCACGTTATGGTTTCTGATAATTGGAAATATCAGCTAGGATCTAGCTGAGTCCCATTTGTTGTCTATGGTAGCCTTGCACTCTTACAACTAGAAAAATTCAAATGTTGAAATCATATCAAATTACAGATTTAAATAAAGACATCACCCATCCGCGTCACATTTGACGCGGCGACTCCTTTTTGGGTGGCAAACCCGATTCGGATGAAAGGCATTTGCTGGTTAGGTGCAGGTGCATTTGCGTTAGCTACCTTGGAGATGTGGTTCAGCAGGGTTACCGCATCCTTGACAAGGGCGCCAAAGGTGTCGGTGACGAATGGGATGAAAGTGTGTTCGTTAACACGACAACCTTCCTCGCGTTTTTTGACCTTACCGACCGCTGCGTCCTCAGCGGCCTTCCCGCCACTGGGATGTGCCATAGGGGAGACACATGTAACATCCACACAACTGTGCCGACCTTGTTTCCAGTTGAAAAGTAGCACATCAGTCGGACGGAGACGACCTCCTTCAGACAAGAATGTAACTTGGGCTTCATTGCGCGACTGGATGCCGGCTTTCTGACAGGTGTCGTATAGGACATCTCGGATAGTGTCATGACGATTCTTTACCCCAGGGGAGTTGGCGCAGTGCACAGCATGGTCCCCGTAAACGTCAAGGGCGTGTTGGCGACAACAAGGGCAGACCGAGTTCTCCGCGAAGAGTGGGACCATCAGGTGGTATTTCAAGACAGCTCTGTACTCGACCGGGCGCATCTTCAGGCCCAAGCCCGATGAGTACTTGGGTGTAGTCTGTGTCCAACACGAGATTGTCGTTAGCCCGGAGGATGTGATCCTAGAGACGTGTCGTTTGCGCTCTGGAAGCTACAAAAGCGAAGTGGATCACATCGGCTACAACGTAAACATCAAGGCCGTCGAGATGTAACGGCAAAGTCGAGAGCCGCCATTGAAGATCGCCAAAATCGGGACCGTCACATGTAACGATCTTTACCAGAGAATCCCGAAGTTTAACGTCAAAGGCGACAGCAGCTTACTGGAAATATTCCGGAGGGCAGATGCGTAACCCGAAGATGAGCTTTGCCAAGCCGCATATAACAATGTTGAAATCTAATTAGGTCTAGATAAAATATTGATTTATATGATTTTAGCCGCATATAACAATAGATATTAACATATCTTTTTTTACCTAGAGAATTTCATGCAGATGCAAGCATAAACTTTCCTGTCATATTTCTCTACGCTCTAGTTAGAAAGTGTCACAAAATCGGCAAAATCCCACGAAAGCAAGTAATATTTGTTTATGAGGGTAGTTGTTGAGCTCAACCATGACTTTGCGCGGTAGTTCAAGAAGCGGTTTTCATGCCACTCACATCAAGAAGATGTCGACGCACCAAGTCAATGACATCCGCTTATATTTATTATAATATTTTTATTTGAGATAAAAATTTATATGAATATTAAATTTATGCGAATTTTTGATAAAAAAAATATTTTTTGGTGATGATTGGATTTATTGTAATACTTATGAAATAAAATAATGAATATATTATAATAAATGATATTGATTTGATATCTTTTATAATAAAAAATTGAAAAAATAAAAGGTTGTATTTGTTTTTAAAACAAATAAAATGAAAAAAACATTAAGAATAAGTATAAATCGGATGATGAAGTATTGAAGCAAAAACGTATCGAAAGTAGGATGAATAAGCAGCCACCTTGTTTCGGATGATGAAGTATTGCAGTAAAAACGTATAGAAAGTGGGATGAATAGGCAGCCACCTTGTTGGGCTCAGCCCAACACAGCCGCCGCCGTATAACTATATTTACTTGACTTTTGTGGTGCAGGATGTGTGGCATGGCCAATAATCAGATTGGCTTTAAGTTTCAAGGAAACAATAAAGGATTATACATGTTTTTATATGAGGATGAAAATGAAGGAGATGATCAGTAATTTGCAAAGATTGTTTGCAAGTCAAATTCTCGGATGAAAATAGCAACCATATGTTAGTAATAGTATCATAGAAAAATGCTGCTACCATGCTACGGGTGGACCTCATTAAAAGTGTTGATAATCATCAACTTGCTAACCGTGTCACATCATCATCTTGCATTTGTCCATTCCAGTCACACATATGATCATAAACTATAGCAAAACTATATTTGCAATTGAAAAACCTCGGCTGTCCCCAATCAAGCAGTGACGGATGGCAAGAATGATCCACAGTCAACAAACGTCAGCATCTCCATCACGAATAAGGAAAAAACATTATATGACTATCACAGAAAGTGAAATTGAGCTTTGTCATTATTCATGACTAGCTAAGTTTGAGTCCAATTCTAAGGTATATCCTATAGGAATATTCTATTTCCATGTACAAGCAATAAGTGATGTTTATGATATGAAAAACTATGGAAATCACTTGTATCTTGTATCTCATAATATATCATAATATATATGCTAAAAGAAATTAATGCATAGTCTCTAATGATAAGTTAATTTCGTTATATGCTTGGGCAATAAGATACGTTTATGATCAGTGTTCTATTAAAATTTTGAGCTATATATATCGATACATACTTGTTGCAATCGTCGTTAAGGAGTTAGGTAACAAATCAGTTTGACGTCAAATGACAAGCATAGATGGCATCTGGGCGTGTGGGGTGTTGCATGGAAACACGGAACCAGGAGAAAGTGTGAAACGTCCGGGCGTGGGCTGTTGCATGAAAACATGGAACCAGGAGAAGTTGGAAGCGTCAGGGCACGGGCCTGGTCACGGCTGGGCGCGCGCGGGTTTGTTTCACGGCAGTTCAATGTTTTGGGCCGAATTTAAGATTTGATCGGCGTTTGGTGTATATCTTCTTTATTTATAAATCCATAAATAGTCCTGTATCCAATTTAGTTGTAAATGAAACGGAGAGGATTGTCATCGAGATTTGTTTTTTTTAGGATTTGAACGAAACACAATCAAATCTTTTTTCTATTCTTATGTCTCCAAAACTCTCTATAACCGCAAAACAAGAAAAACTGATTTTATGATAAAATACTCTATATTTCGTTTAATATATAGTTAGTAAAAAAATAGAATAAACAATAACCACTTAACAAAACTGAGTTATCACCAAAACAATGACTCCCAAGTTTGAGTCATTTTATCGAGATTAGGAAGGCCTGGGCATTGCACTCTACTTTTTATTTTCTGATATCAAAAAGGCAGGCCCATGTTTTCTCATAATCCTGCATTTACGATCATTGGTTCAACCAGTTTCATCATAAAAATATTTCAAAGGTTTAGATCCATGCAATCGAGAGCTATCATAACGTTCTCTTTTCATTTCTTAAAATTTGTGCCGTTAAGCGCAGGAATACTGTTAATGTTTGCAGATATTGTAGCAACAGAAGTATTGACTTCAAAAAACAAAAGATAATATCAAACAACAAGCTCACAATTATTACTGAAATACAACTTTAATTTACATATTCAAATAATTGACAAATCTCCATCACAAGATACCAAGCACAACATTGATTTTAGTCTTTGGACAAAAAATCAACTTGTAAGTGGTACTCTTGGTGTAGTAATCAAATATTGATAATAAAATCCTCTCAAATATTAAGTCTTTCTTTAGACCGACTTAACATTCACATGAAAAACTTAATAATTGTCACATATTTATTACCACAAGCATATTTTAATTCTTGCCAAATAAAATCTTCATTTGGATCGATTATTAAATGCATGGAATTAATACACACAAAACATCTTAATATTCTAGATTAATTAATTTACACAAAAGAGGTTGCTTTGGCAACATATTGTCAATTAACTAATTTTGAATATCAGACATACAAAAATTGTACATAACATATTTGTCAAATATTGAATCTGAATCCAAATTTTATTTGTTTACCATTTAAAAAAAATGGAAACAAATCTGAATCCATGATTTTATTTGTATATCATTTAAATATTTAAATGAAAACAAATCTGAATCCATGATTTTATTTGTATATCATTTAAATATTTAAATGAAAACAAATCTGAATCGAAATTTGAATGTTATCTCAAAATCTTTTCTTAACTTTATCTCAATATGTTTTGTTGAAAAAAATAATAATCTAGCCAAACCAAAAATATAATCTGGCCATAAAGCAAGCTTGATCTACAGAAGATCTTCAACGAATTCAAACCCACCAAATTTCGCGATTATCTTCAACACGCAGATGATTAGATTTAGGGTGGTGAACAGTACATAATTCCACACCCAAAACAGCATGATCACATCCACAATCATATCATGCACAAATTTACAACCAAATTTCGGAGCAATATTTACCATCAAACTGTTGGAATACTATGGGCAGGTATCCGGTCAAGCAATCCAACAGAGGGGAAAAAAATAATAGAAAATTTGTTATGAGTGACAACACACCACATCCACCCATCCAAATAACCTTCAAATTAAGCCTTTAATCTGGTATAGAGATCGCCTAGGGTTAGGATATCATCTTCCAAGGGTTTCTCTCTCTTGCGATGGGATGCCAGAAAGATGTAACGTGCGTTCAACCGGGGACCATAATCTTCATATATATAGTGGTTCTTAATCCTAATCAGCCATCATCAATTATGATCAAGCCCGTAGGTATGTACACAATTGGATCATATACTTTATGAGACGACATATTAACCCACTTAATATTAATATCCGTAGGACCACTAATATTTGGGCCAAACCGAAAGATACCACATAACATACAATTAATCCGTAAATTGTTCATGTACATATAATATAAGTCCATTAATCCAACAGTAACCAAAGGGAAAAACTTGACAGGACCATTCTCTTTCAGGTACTTCGTCAGTTTTTAAAAATTAACCAACTCGACAAAAGTTAATGTCGGCTTTTTAATAGGATCTGAATTGTCTTCGATAGTCCACATAGTAGAAATCGACCAAGGAAAAGGAGAAACGACAAGACAAAAGGAAGATTTAAAACCCTTAAGTATGTCAAGAATGTCCTTAATCGCCTTAAATCCTGACCTAGCAACACAGTAGTACCACCCCTTAGTATTAAGATAGTTGATCTTATAATTTTTGAAGAATAGGTTCACAGTAACCTCCGATCCAAGAATGCCAGCCTTTTGCAATATATGAAAAATCTGATGGCAAGTGGGATAGAATTGAGAATAAGCATTGTTGGAGTCATATTTGAAGAGCGAAAGAGGTAAGTAAGGAAGGTATGGATTGAAACATTTAATCCAGCCTCAAACAAATTATAGTAAACCGACAACTCGTAGGACCTAAACTTATAACAAACGGGATGGAAGCCAAAAAGCTTTAAGCTATAACCAGGGTGGAGATCAAATGAGGACTTAATATTGCTGAGGTCCTCCTTGGTCATGTTGGAAAAATTGGTGATCACGCTAGAGAGGAAAGAATGAATTACACTTAAAGGCTCTACCTCGACAAAGAAGGAAGAAGAGGAATCATTATCATTGTTCGAGTTCCTAGATGAACTCGGACGTCCTAAAGGACCCACATCAGGTGTCTTACAAGAACGATGGGGATCCTCAGAAGATATAACCAATGGTATAGGGATTATTAAAGAATGAAACCTGGAGAAAGTGAAACTCAGATCGAAAAAAGTCACCGACGACAAGCAAAAACCTTTAGAGAGATAATGACGGGGGAAAGAAAAAGAGGAAGAAAAGATTAAAGTCCCAAGATCCTTATTTATGAGAGAAAAAACAAGGAGAATGAAAACCTAGAATAGTCCAAAGACGTCCGATCAAGTCGAAGTCAAGGGCTTAAACCATGCCACTTGTCTAACCATACCACTAGCCCGATCCAAGTTAACATTTGATATCAGAGTCAACATTTGGTATCAGAGCCAACAGTGGTGTGTGTAGAGTCGATGAGAGACAGTTGTCGAGGAGACCTGATCGAGAAGATATCCGCCGAGGTGACAGCCCTGCCCCACATCAGTCAGAGGTAGGCTCAACCCATCCCCTTGAGCATTGCAAAACGTCGTTTCTGAGGAAAAACAAGACAGTCTATCATCATCAATCCTCATCAATAATCATCATGGCAATGGGTATTCCCAACGAAAACTAATCGACTCACTAATTAGCTTTGAAAAAAAAGTAAGGCGGAAAAAACAATTACTCTTCAAAAACCAAGAAGATCAATTTTGGAGAATCCAGCTACTCACATCGGAAGACCGAGGTACATCCTCTCAACCGAGGTCCGTAGAAACATAAAAGAGAGAAAAGAAAGATATCGTCCAAACCAGAGTACGGTTAACTCGGACATGAACAAACAAGTTTTACAATCAACTTGGAATAACTCGGATTAAAAACTTGGGGGCATATTGATGGTCAGAAAAATAATATCTTATTATTTATGGATAAGTAATAAATAGGAAGATGTATAGGACAAGATAAAAATATGTTGTTAGATGTCATCTATGTAGAATATCATATCTTTTTAGGAAAAACCCTTAGGAGACAAAATTATCATTGTTTCCTATAAAAAGCCAATAAATCAGGGAAGATCCAAAACATACATCTCTATCTCATAAACACATACACAATATCCAATACAAGGTTGTTGTTTTCTCCTTTTGATCTTGATCATTAAAAAACGATCCCGTCATCTTCATTTAGATTTACGGTTTTCATAATCGTACGATTTTATAGCTATTTTTTGTTATAAATAATAACAATACTCTTATAACCTTATATCATGAGTTCGAAAATTGCAATTTTGCATCTCATCTTATTAAAACCATTAAGGGTGACGTTTGGTGTTGATTTTGTTTCTAAATTCTTGTTTTCATTTTCACTGGTTGATGAAGTAGAAATATTTTGTCATGTTTTTTGTTTTGAAAACAACTGAAACAGAAGTTTCTAATAAAAAAATTAAAAAAAATATTTTTTTGTTTCTATTTTGTGATTCATCATAGTATAATATTCGAGATTTCATTGACTAAAAAAATGGTTTTTAATTTTTATTTTCTGACTGATTATAGTACAAAATGAATTATTTTTATTGATGATTTTGATTTTAATAATTTTCTATAATATTCCCAAACATCCCTAAATTTGCAATCGAAAATACACATATCAACGTCAAACCTGGCCAAACAAGGAGAAAGAGGTGCTGCTGTACACTATAAGATTCCAACTCCAAGATTGTGGATGCAAGCTTATAACTTGTTATATATGAAGTCGACATCTTATATTAAATACATAATCATTAATCATCTTATTATTAAAGGATCAATTTTGGCAACCTAAAAATAAAAAAAGCTAGTTGTGTCCATCCCCATACAGTGAAATAATGATTCAATACCACAAAGATTAGGCGAAATGAAAGAAACATGATGAGAGAAATAAAAGCATAATGGAATTTTGAGGCAGAATATCTCTACTCCGTGGTGTTTGCGTTGCGTGTATTCTTTTGATTAATTGAAGTGACATTTTTGTCTAAGAATCTATTAACTATAGTATTGTCATGAGTTTAACTATTGTGTCACTTTGATTTATCCTGCTCGATCACATCTGTGTCACCTTGATTTATCTTGTTCAATCACATCAGCGGACCTTACTCATATTAATAAGTGGAGCACTTTTTAACTTGCGTAAGGTTATTGCTCAAGCTTGTCTACAAGAAATCATTAGTGTAAAAGTGAAAAGTTGAGGCTGGATTAGAGTAACAAACATTCAGGAACATTAGTTATAACTTTTTGCTAATAAATTTAAGCGGATAGGTTATCCACGATACACATATTCGTACACTATGTATAGTCTTTTCTTCACGTCGACGGATTTGAAAAACCGTCACATATAATAGACTCATACCCAACCTTAAAAACAAAGGTGATAGAATTGGTGACTTATCAAGATTCTATCAAGTTCCAAGCCAAGATCATGAATAATGTTAGCAACATAACATCAGCTGGAGAACAAAAAACCGGAGACGACGAGGACGACTTTGTAGAAGGAACATTGGTACCCTTGGCAGATGCCGGAAGTGAGCCGCTTTGATGCAGGGCAGCTGCAGGGGCCGGCGCAGGGGAAGTTGCTGATTGGTTCGTCGCAACATTGACTTGAAGCTTCATTCCTCCTGAGCAATAGAGCTGGTTACCACAAGCGAAGTACCAATCGCCGCTGTGTGTCAATGTGATCGTCGTGTTTCCTCCGGTATATGTTTGCAATGGTTGTGTTGTATTGCACGCGTCGTAGTTTTCCTTGGTAAGCTCGCATACGTTGTTATATGATGCGTACTGGAACCCTGTCGAGTAACATGGTTAATGGAGTCCTAAACCGGAAAAAGAGGGCATCATTCATTAATTAATGGTCGCAAATCATCACTCTGTTTCATTGCCAAAAATCAATATCGTGATGATTATTAAGGTAGTTTGTCGACCGTTTTATAATACAGATTTAAAAAACGACAAACTATATAGGCTAAAGTCATCTACTGAGGCTCATCATAACATGTTCACGGGATTATAAGAAAATCGGCGAGGAATATCTAATAGGCGATCCAGAGTCGAATTATCACTTACATAAAACGTCGCCAGTGACAAATCTCTTCCCTTGAGCCCAAGAACCAAGATCCGTGCTTAAGTCCCAACCTGAAGTACCTCCCACATTATACACGGTAGCCTTCGATCTAGCAGTGAGACAACAGAACATCAATAACACTAGAAACAAGACCATCAAATCTTTCGCCATTTGATTTCAAACGAAAGATAAGTTTTGCGATATGTTTTGCATTAGAAACCAGTCTATGATAGCAATCTATGTAAATGGCTTTAATTTACAGGTTCTACAGCATGTCGAGTTATAATCCCATTGTCCAGGGGAATTCAGGTTTTAGATAACCTAACACTTCTAATTTTTTCTGAAAGTGACGATTGTCTAGGCATAAGTAGATAGGAACTTTTGCAGTATGGTGTTGGGAACAAGCTACCAACTTCGAGGCCGGAATTTCATATAACAGTTTCAAACTATTTCAATATTTTATCGACTGATCTATTTTATTGTGAATCTCAAGATCCGAATAAGACATATAACACTTGCATCAAATTTATTGAAGAGGTACTTGATAGATGAGCTCCATGATTATCAACACATCAACGGACCTCTTGAATCATCCAAACAACATCTAAGCTAGAGTTCCTCTAATCAATTTGAGAAAACAGTGTGTCATTGTCACATTATTTTGCTGACTTTAGAAGAAACATAAATTTCGAGGTTAATTGTTCACACGTAGTAGAATTTCAGGGGAGGAATTTCATTAAATAACTTTGGTCCAACTACTACTTTCTTGATTCACACAATTTATCCATTGGATGTGTACACACAATTACGATTACAAGTGCCAAAGTCAATCTACTTCACTTGCTTGAAATACAAGTCCAACGTCTCCTTATAACTTCAATTATTTGTGCAATAAGTTTGGATTTGTTTAATGCAAGCCGATGGCATTCCTTGTATCTTAATCGTCTCAGACTTATGCCATGATCTAATGCACTTGGTCTAGCATTAGACTATGGATAGATATTATCAAAAATTAAAACCGATTAATAAAAATTAACTTAATGAAAAATAATTTTTCATCATTTTTGAGTTCAAGGACTCGATGTCGAATGATATCATGAAACATCTGATATCAGATATATTATATTAATTTTTTTTGTACCTTACTTGAAAGAGATGAGTGGAATCCAAATCATTTAGCAAAGGATATACTTGATTCTTAATTATAGAGCTAGATTAGATGAAGTCTTGAAGGGGTTAATGGTTTCAAAGTTCAAAGGAAGCAAACGCCGAAAAGATTTTCATTATCAAAGCCACAACTAAAATGGCTGTCGATTTTGTCAACATAAAGACGGTTGAAAAATTCATCAAGTAGGGAAGATGACAAAATATGAAGATAATGTCCTCCATGTCCTTCATAAAAAATTGGATATAATCTCAATCATTTTACTTTCACAGCAAGGTGCAATATATAAAAACCGTTCTTTACGTACGGACTACGCTGCTGAAGGAATGGTGGTAATATGAATCGTGACTCCAAATATATGAAAAAAGGACAATGACCGCACTTATTTTTATCAAGTCACAAAGAATTTCATTATCAAAGACACAACGACGATACAAAAGAAAGCAATCCATTTGTATTACAACAGAGATACGAATTACGTCCTTTTATCCTATTAAAAAAATAAAAAATATATATTTATATAATCTCATCAAATACAAAATACTTATTTTATATTTATTTTTATATAAAAAATTATTTTCTGATATCATTTACGAAACACATATCTCAAAATTAAAAAAAGAATTACTTATCATTCCTTCTACAAATATTCGTCCTTATTGAGACTCTATATCTAACTTGATTATAACAACTTATGTATTCATCTCGAATATCATCAACACTGTCATAACATTTTTTTTTTATTTAACATTAATCGAAAACTTATGTGATAGGAATATAGCCGTCTCCTACCTTCCCCTTTCCCTCCTCCTCCCTAGCCTCCACACACACACACACTTTCAACATCACACAACTATGAGAATTTGCCCCCACCAAAGTCTCATCAAATCTAAAGAGCCATACAAAAGACAACTACTCCTTTTCTCCCCTTCAAATAAAGAAACCATAGACACTCAATAAATTATATATACATACAAACTGATTCCCAAACTCAAACTCATAATTTCATACCAAATCACACAACTCAACTCTCCATTCTCATTCCTTCCCTTCTTTTGCCAATCTCCCAAACTCATTGACCCTCAAAAACATTTCCTCTTGCCCTCCACCGCGGTGTTGTCGCAGCTGTTTCTGATTTTTTGTTTTCATTTTACGTCAAAAACACTGATATCGAAACTCTATAAAATTCCGACTACGTGGTCGTCCCTGACGGCGAAACTCGCCGCCATGGTGAGCGTCCGTGGCGTGATCTCGACTATTCTCGTGATCGGCGTCGTCTCCGTCGTCGCGCGACTGTTCTTACGAAGAACAGTTCGAACGGCGAGGCTCCGGCGATGGTGGAGATGTGTTTCCGACAAGTTCCACGAGCATCAGTTCCTCAAGATCCCGGAATTCCTCGACGACGAACACCACAACCGCGACAACCACCTCTACAGACGACTCTCCGTCTACCTCAACTCCCTCGAGTCGATCGAGGACTCCGATTTCACGAACCTCTCGTCAACAGCTGATTCTGTCAACATCAACAGCATCAACATCGTGTTGTCGATGAATGATAATCAGATCGTCCACGATGACTTCCTCTCCGCTCGTCTCACCTGGAAAAACGAGGTCACCGTTACTGATCGATCAAGCTCGAAATCGAGATCGTTTGTTCTTCGGATTCGGAAACGAGACAAGAGACGGATCCTGAGACCGTATTTGCAGCATATCAACGCCGTCGTGGACGAGATCGAGCAGAAGGGACGAGATCTGCGGCTCTTTTCGAATGTTTTGGGGTCAATCGGACGGTGGAGATCGACGGCGCTGAATCATCCGGCGACGATGGAGACGATCGCGATGGAATCGGACCTCAAAAGCAAGATCCGATCCGATCTCGATTCGTTCCTCAAATCGAAGCAATACTATCACCGTCTCGGCCGAGTCTGGCGTCGGAGCTACCTCCTCCACGGCCCCTCCGGCACGGGGAAATCAAGCTTTGTCGCCGCCATAGCCAAGCATGTCGGATATAACGTCTATGATATCGATCTCACGGCCGGGAAATCCGATTCCGATCTCAAGACACTCCTCCTCTCCACCACGAACCGGTCCATCATCCTCCTCGAAGACTTCGATCGATTCATAACAAACACATCGAATTCGGCGGCGGCGTCCGTCACGGTGACGGGAATGTTGAATTTCATGGACGGAGTGGCGAATTCGTGCTGCGATGAGAGGATCATGATCTTCACCATGACGACGAGCTCGAACTCTTCTTCGAATTTAAACCCGGTCGAACCGAGTTTTTTTAGACCGGGCAGGGTGGATGTTTCCATTCATTTTCCGCTCTGTGATTTCAACCGGTTCAAGAGCTTGGCCGTCAGCTACCTCGGAGTGAAAGATCATAAACTGTTTCATCAAGTGGAGGAGATTTTTCAGACCGGAGCGACCCTCAGTCCGGCCGAGATCGGGGAACTAATGTTACTGAACCGGAACTCCCCGAGCCGGGCTTTGAGGTCTGTTATTGTGTCTCTACAAGGTAGTGGGAAAACCGGGAGGAGACCGGTGAGTGGGGAGCTAAGACCGGCCGGTTTGGGTGAGGTGGAAGGGGACGCCGGTCCGGTCGGGTGTCATGATGGGGTGAAGGAGTTTCGGAAACTCTATGGGTTTTTGAGGAGGAAAAGTGATAGGAAATCTGAGTCGTTCGATTTGGGTGGTGGGAGGAGTTGATCGACGGCTGTGGTTTTTTTGGGATTATAAATATTCTTTAAAAGGTGGTCATACATGAATTTGAATAGGTTTTTTTTTTTTTTCCTTGGGTTTGGTTTGTTTGTAGTTGGACCATATTTGGGGGAGGAGGCTATGATAATGGATGATGATTGTACCCCTTTTGTTTTTCTTTTTGGGGAATTTAATTTGTTCATAAAGATACTAGCACTGTTTTCTTCTGTATTGTGGTACCAATACTGTTAGGTTTATATGCTGGTATTGATGGTTTTGGGCTGGAGAGGGGGATTGTATTTGTAGGAGGTTTGAAATTGTAAATGTATTGTACTTGTATGAACTGAACTTATGGGTTTGTGACGAATGGATGAATGAATCAATATTATGATTCATAGTTCTGTTCTCAGCGTCATATTTGGTCCATTGATATGCATGATAAGTACTGACGGCTTGTTTAGAAGTAAGTCGGACGAGAAATGATGTTTCACCCTTGGACGGAAACAACACGTTGCTGAGTAGGAATATACTAATATACACGACACAGATAATCCTAATTCCATCGCATTCTTGAGCTTTTGATGAGACGATCCTGAAAAGAGTAACGACTAGCAAAGGAGAAGCATAACTGCGATTGAAAATGTTGCAAATAATTGATACATGCGAAGACTCTCCTTATAAATCGTTGATATGTCCCTATCTCACCTGAATCATGGATTCGAGTTAAATGTTCGTAACATTTCTCCTGAACTTTGCATAGTTAATTATGGTTTTTCATCATTGAGGGACAGCTTTATTCATTCGAACAGTATCACAGGTGTCTGCATGCATAACCCACATGTTCATCATTACATGTTGTTTCAATTCATTTAATGCCAGTATATGTTCAACATTAATGTAACTTTTGACAGGTTCATTATTTGACTTCATTATGTTCCTTTTAGAACAAAAGGCGATTATGGTTTGGCACTTGAAATGATGATGATCCAAAAAAGGGCAGCATAGACATGTAGCTGCTCAACTCTGTAGATTTAGCTTATGAGCCTTCATGTTCCTTGCTACGTGAAGGACTATTTATCTGTGATTATAGTCTAGACAAATCTAAAAGACTTAATCGACTCGGAGTTGGGTGACTTATCGCGACTCGTATTTGGGTTTTCGACGAAAAATCTACTTATCAATGAAAATTAAATAAACCTGTAAACAAATTTATCAATCGCGAAAAAAATATATAACTGAGATATTTGTTACGAGTTTGCATTGGGGTAAAGTTTTTCATTATAGAATTTTATCATCAAATGTGTAGTGCTTGATATTGTAGATAGCATTCCACAAGAGATCTCATTTTGACTCATCAATGACCTATGTGTGAAGTAATTCACATACCAAAAACAAATGCAACATTGTATTGTGATGTGTGATGCTAATGACCATATAAAGGCACGTTACAAAAATGAGCTCCACATGTATACCATGGCCAGTTTTGAGCACTGGGGCAAGAAAAAAACAAAGAGCCAAAGTACACTTTCTTGCCCATGTCTAATCATTTGTTGAAAGTTTGCGGTGAAATATAATGTGGGAATTTTATTCCTATGGATAGAATCAACTGTTCCTCGTCCTTTGTTCTTGTTATACAAGCAAAGGCAAGTATGAGAATCACAACAATCAAAATGTGACAAACATGTGTGACATGTTGTGTAAGGTTCTCAAACTCATAGATATAAACTAGACTTAGAACACGGGCATTAGAATCGTTTAACAAATTTTTTATTTTACATACTCAAATTCATCATTCATATTAACAATATTTTATATTCTCTCTGTGTCTTATGAAGGATGCAACGATTGATTTGTCACGCGTATTGATGCAAAGTGTGACACGTGTATAACGATGTTTAAATTAATTTTTTTGTAAATTTATTGTGAAACATCAATGATTGTATAAATTTACATATTTCAATCCAATATATGTTGAGAAACAATCGGATGTGATCTGATATGAAAACTGAACTTATTTTCATACATATAAAATAATGCAACCTACATATATGTTATAATTAATATAAGATGAAGATAATATATAATAAGGATTTCTCCTTTATATTAGGTGAAGAAGATTTATGTATCTCAACCTTAAAAAAAAAAAACAAAAAACAGAGCTTACGAATGTCAGAAAGTTCAAGATGCAGTGCAAGAAAAGCTTGATTCTTTTTTTATAGGACGTCTTCTCTCGTATCAATGACTATGTTATGACCCGTTAGATTCATATTCCTATTATGCTCGTTTTGATCAATAATGTTTACCGGAGAATGTCTCTATCAACAATGATATGACGGTATATATCCCGTCTTCTTCTCCGGACTAGGTCTATAACAAAATACCCGAGTAAAGTAGAGCGCTTTCAATATTCATTCACCGATATATCCTGACTTGGGAAAATGATTAATCTTCTGAACAGATTCTGCCAATACTTAAATGATCAACTGTTGGCAAAGTCTATTGTCCAAAAAAAAAAAAAAAACTGTTGACAAAGTCTATTGGCTATTAAGTATTGGTGTTTATTTTTACTCTTTTTTTTATAAATTTTATAATATATATATATATATAAGTAAATTTTCATATCGGTTCGTTTTATTATATTTAATAATAATAAAACTTATGGGATGTACGGAATTGGAAAAAAGATTTGGTCTATCTATCTGCACAAAGAATTCAGAGGGGAACGGCGCAATCAATGGTGAGGAATGGGATTTGATCTGCCTGCCATCATCTAGATTTTGTAGTGAATTTTGTGTGCTACATACCAGCAAACAATAATCTCTTTACAGACAATATCTGTGATTATTATACTGCAAAACTCATAACACATACAAGTATGTTCGGAATTCATTCATCGAAAGGGTTTAAGTTTATAATCATAAAAATGAATCTTCGATGCCTAATTATCCCATCACGTCATTATTCATGTCTCGTGACCCTTCTCAATCTTCCTGGATAAACTCGAGATCCAAATAGTTACATGACGAATTGTCATGTAATTCGGATAAGGAGCTTTAAGAATAGCTTTTAGACAATTTGATTTAATCGTTCTTGTGATATCAGCCAGCCTACAAGGAAACAAACCTACACAAAACGAAGCAAAGTGCCCTTGACACTTTTAATCTACTTTTGCTTTTACCTACAACTCATATGTTTGATGAGTCCTAACCTAAACCTTAAACCCAACTTTCCTTTGATTCCTTTACCAACCAAGTGTAACGCGTTCGGTAGTAGAATCGGTACCTCTCGGACCATCAGATAGTTGATATCGAATCCTGAATCCTGATTTTTATTTTTATTTTCAATAACTAAAATCATCGAGAGGATTCAAAGTATATATCGAGTATCCTGGATTCATATCGTATTCTTCTTTATACTCGATGTATGAAGACGACTTGATTCAAATCACTACCCTCTAATGAAAAATAAAAATTAACTTGGAACAGATTCTATCGCTGAAGCTTAAAAGATACACATATCTGCACATAATATCATATAAATACAGCGCTACCATCTAGTTATACCTAAGATTTATAGTAGCTCATCATTCATCAACAATATGAGCAAGATGACAATGTTTTCATCTCACTGATCTCAAAATCAGACCCAGAAATGACATCACTCTTGGACCCTTGAAGTGATATAGGAGTATTTTGACACCCATTTACCAATTTTGTTCTAGAATCGTTGAATATTTTCCTAGATGAAATTTTGTATATCTCTTCAAGGACTTGTAAAAATGCAGCCTCAACATTCTCTCCACTGAGTGCGGATGTCTCGTAGAAGAATAGGCCTTGGCTCTTGGCATACTCTAGGGCGTCGTCTGTTGAAACCACTCTCTGCTCTGTCAGGTCGGCCTTGTTTCCCACCAGCATGATCACGACGGAGCTGTCTGCGTGTGACCGGAGGTCTTCTACCCATTTGGGGATATGATCGAAGGTCTGCCGTTTTGTTATGTCGTATACTAACATTGCTCCTAGTGCTCCTCTGTAGTACGCACTTGTTACAGCTCTGTACCTTCATAGATATGCAAGAAACAAGTCATCAGAGACTACTCAGTATTTCCGATAAAAATGGGGGCAACCCCCAACGGCTCAACCTCAGTGCGAGTGGTCAGGTGATCAAATCCTAGGAGTGTTCAATTGGCAAGGGGGTGAGTCCCACCAGGCTTCGGCCTGACTTAACCTGATACTCGTGACATATGGGCAATCTGTGAACCAAAGAGGGCAACCCTTTTAGAAGTATTTCTGATAAAAATAATGAACTCAACGCCAATAAGAACGAGAGAATTTTGAACTAAAACAGCGAAGATGTCGGCATATGAGGCCAATAATCTAATGCCTCACGACGGAGTTCGTCGATAGCTTTTTTAGGCAGCGTGTTCTGGAATTTAAACATAGCATCGCCTATCTATATATCCGAGATCCAAACAAACACTAGGAGACATCGATTGCGGGTTACCACATTAATAACATTATCAGCAAGAGGTAAAATTCCATTTTCATTGAGTTCCATTTAATATCGTTCCTTTTAAGTGTTGAGAATATATGTGAGTAGGTTTACTTGTATTGATCATAAAGAAAAAAAATAGAATATATATATATGAACAACTCATAATCCATCGGCTTAATTTTTTGGGTTAATAGTCGGATCCCAGTTCAGGTTGAAGAAGTAGTTAAGAGAGTCCTTTGCCACGAAGGATATGGGGCCAGCAAAGAAGATCCTTGGTATCAGGATTGATCGAGACAGAGATGCCAAGAAGTTATGGATATCGTAGGAGAAGTACATTGAGAAAGTACTTGAGAAGTTCAACCTCGAAGATGCTAAAGTGGTAGGCTCTTTTATAACTTCACACTTTAAGTTGAGTGCTGATCAGAGTCCTACTACAGATGATGAGAGAAGATACATGTCACGAGTTCCTTACGCTTCAACGGTTGGTAGCTTGATGTATGCGATGGTGTCTTCGAAACCGGACATTGCTCATATAGTTGGTGTTGCGAGCCTTTTTCTCTCAAAACCAAGGAAAGCTCATTAGGAAGCAGTGAAGTGGATATTGAGATATGTTCGAGATACTTCCAAGCGCATACTTTGCTTTGGAAATGATAAACCTATATTCCTTGGTTAAACAAATTCAGATTTGACCGGAGATGTCGACAGTCAAAAGTCTACTTCAGGTTATTTGGTCACTTTCTCAAGGGGAGCAATTTCCTGACAGTTAAGGTTGTAGAAATGTATTATACTTTGTACGACAGAAGCAGAGCTTATCGTAATTACAGAAACGTGTAAAGAGACGTTATGGATGAAGAGATTCCTTCAAGAGTTGGGATTCAAGCAAAACAGATATGTGTTGTTTTGTGACAACCAAAGTGCTATTCACCTCAACAAAAATTATATACTTTCATGGTAAGACGAAATATATTGATACTCGTTACACATGGATATGAGATATTCTTGATGAGAAGAACCTTCACCTTGAAAAGATTCATACAGATGATAATGGTGCAGATATTCTTACTAAATCATTACCGAGATACAAGCTTGAGGTATGTCATTCGATTGTAGAGATGACGTACTTCTCCACTTCGTCGTGAAGGAAAGATTTATTGGGTTGGCTTCACTCTTTTATGGAGAAGCCAGATAAGTCAAACCCACATATTATTATTACGTGGAGAATAATTAGTTAAGTCAAGAGATATTTTAGAGGATAACATATATATATACACATTATTATTATGTGGAGAATAATTAGTTAAGTCAAGAGATATTTTGGAGGATAACACACATATATATCTTGATTTAGGGTTTTGAGATTAGATTGATTTGGGGATCAAAAACCAGTTTGGTACGTAGCTTTGGACGTGTGTTCTCCAAGAGACAGAGATGCTTTCTTCATGATCGCAGCAAGAAGAGATTAGCAATTCCCAGCAGCAAGATCGCACAAAACAGAAGGCTCTTATTCGACAGATTTTTGGGTTCACTTTTAAGTTTGCGCTGTCGACTTTCAGAGGATGAACGGAGGTCATAAAAATGTCGGATTGTTGTGAAATTTGTTGAGCATGTTCTTGACTCATTGATCTTCGATCAGAAACTGACGGTGTATCACTTGGAACTGTATAGGCTGAGTTATCGCTGTTCGAAGATGACAGAAAAATTACAATAATTTTATCGTTATTGTTTTGTTGATTTGGGCTGTTTTGCTTGCAATCGATATTATCTCTAGTGTGATCTAGTGCGATTGTTTTTTGGTGGAGTTTGAACACGTGGTTTTTCACCTCTCACGTCGAGGGGTTTATTCCACGTTGTTTTGAGTCCTACTTCCCATCAATGTGGTATCAGAGCTCATGATTCGTTGGACCAGGAAGTGGAGGTTAAGGATCCCCTGTTGCGTTGCTGGTCCAGAAAGAGGGTTGATTAGGTGCGCAAGTGGTCCAGTCAAAATATACGGGTAGAGAAGGCCCTTGGATTCATGCTCAAAGGGGAATTGATGGGGATGGGGCTCACACATAAGAGAAAGATTGTTGGGAATATGTGTGTAGGTTTATCCATATCGATCGTGAAGAAAATAAAATAAAATATATATATGAACAACCTATAACCCATCAGCTTAAGAGTTTGGGTCAATAGTTGTACCCATTCACATGTGTATTCTACTCAAATCCTGTTAGGATGTGATTTCCTCCTTGTGCTCTTCCCTGAATCTTAACACTAAGATGATGACAAGATAATGAAGTAGCATCATATCAATACAATGCGTAAAAGAAAATACTCTTATCGAATGTTTTACAAAGCTGAGGTTACTTTCCTTCTAAATTGTAATTTACACAAAATCGATTAGCTCAAACAAAGAAGTATTGAATATGTCATATATATATATATGTAAGTCATAATCTGATAAATACGCAAAGGGCAAGCAAGAGCAATGAAGGAAGCAACGAAAGCTACTTGATCCTTGAGAAGTATTGAATATGTCATATATATATATGTAAGTCATAATCTGATAAATACGCAAAGGGCAAGCAAGAGCAATGAAGGAAGCAACGAAAGCTACTTGATCCTTGAGAAGTATTGAATATGTCATATATATATATGTAAGTCATAATCTGATAAATACGCAAAGGGCAAGCAAGAGCAATGAAGGAAGCAACGAAAGCTACTTGATCCTTGAGAAGTATTGAATATGTCATATATATATATGTAAGTCATAATCTGATAAATACGCAAAGGGCAAGCAAGAGCAATGAAGGAAGCAACGAAAGCTACTTGTCGCCAACTAATTTGCAAGTTAATGTTGATCCCCCACATTTCATCGTCATGAGCTCGATCATGATTTCCAACTATACGTAACCGAAAAACAGATAAGAGAAGTTTCCGATTCAACTAGCACGCATTATGTATTTGCTTGCGTTTATTCCTACTGTTCGTCAGCTATAATGCATGGCCAGTGACCGAGGATGGAGTTAGGAAGAGTTGGAGGAGAAGGTGAAAATTTCGATTGATAGAAAAGATCAGACAAAAGCATGAAATGTCGAAAGCACAAATAACTGTTCGAGCACTATAAGGGACCAGTTTCACCAAAAGCCCAGTTAAAGTCCAGAATAACTTGCAGTTAGTAAATTTTCACTCAGAACAGAGAAGAACATAATAGAACATGATTTACACTGAAGCGAAAAATGTACATACCTTTCTTGGCCAGCAGTGTCCCAGATCTGAGCCTTGATGAGCTTGGAGTTGATCGAAACAGTCCTCGTCTGGAATTCGACACCGATGGTCGACTTCGAATCAAACGAGAACTCGTTCTTTGCAAACCTGCTTAGTATCTGCGACTTCCCAACCGCGGAATCCCCTATCACGACCAGCTTATACACATAATCTATCCTCAACTCGTCGCCCACGGCCGCAGCAGCAGCCTCCTCTCTACGATGACGCTGATGCTGATAATGCACACCATTATGGCCATTCATCATCAACATATCCTTATCCATATGATCACCACTAGCGACGACACCATTCATTTTCGTCCCCTCGATCAAGAATTCACTAGCAACCATCAGGACACAATAAACGGAAGAAAACTTTGCGCTGCAATGCGATCATCATATGGGAAATGATCATGTAATGTACATACATAGCTACATTGCTATATAAAGATAAAGAAATATGATTTATGTTTCTATATGAGTCTAAGGGTAAGCCGAAAGACGATATATACGCTTTTGTTTCTTGAGCGTGGGATGAATTCAAAGGGATAAAGCAAAGGGCTCTCATAATGTTGTTTCTTGGGTTATCTTTTTATGGCCTCTTTCTAGGAGGGCAAAAGGACATGTACCCATTTTTTTGTGTAGTCTTTCTTCAGCTACATTTGTTGTCTCTTTGCTCTGCCTAATTGGTTTGCTTTGATTTCGTTACAATTTTTGTGAAACCAAAAAGATATATGGGGATATATGTCGTATTGCGACGAACAAGACAACAAGATTCGAACTTGAAATTAAACATTACGCTTGATTTTAAGGTAACTCCAACAACGAGTTGGTATTCGATTATAACAACGAAGGATATGATCTCGTAACAAGTAAGACTGAAGGACGCAGATGACACCACGAAAATGACTGCTCAACTCATAAAGGAGAACAACAGAAGCCAAGATCAGTACCTGTGATGGTACCCCGGAAACGGAAACTGAAACCAAGATCAGTACGACACCCACTCCGATGCTTCATGGAACCTTAACGAATTAATAAGCAATACTCATGAGTCAAGAAGAGACTGTTTTGTTGAGGTAAATCTTCAGTTTGCCTCCATAATATCCCCTGCATGTCAAGTCACCGCGTTAAATGATTTCCACAAATCATTTCAAAGATCCACATATATTTTCTGGAAGATGATGGCTGGATTTTCAAAAGTGGAGTGGTTAGAAAAAACAAAATTACTGAGCATATAAGAAGAGCTCTATCCAAACCGTCATTTTGCGGTCCAACAACTCCAACTAATAGCATAATCATGTGCAAGAATCATTGGCTTAACAAGTTGTCTATGCATAACATTAACACTTGTTACAATAATACTCCAGGGCTCCAGAATACTTACAATCATTTTGATCCGATATAAAATTTATGTATGTGTTTGTTGATTTTTATGAAATTTAGTAACGAAAAAATATTTATTTAAGAATAGTGAGATTATTATATTATGAGATAATAAATATATTATAATAAAATATAATTTATGTGATATTTTTTTCAATTTAATATTAAAAAAAATTATCAATAAATTAAAATAATAAAAAATAAATTATATATATTATGAAACGGGGAGGGAGTAATCGGTTTATTTTTACAATCCACACATCTCGACACAATTGCATTGTCGTGGGAATGCTTTAAATATACGCACCGACGAAGTGGGTGGGCTTGTGCAATCATGCCCATTGAGTAACGCTGTGGGAATATACTTGTATGATATGGAGTCTAAGATTTGCTGGGCCATGCGTGTTTGTACAAATTACTATAAGCTCATAACTTTGGGCTTTGGCCCATTATACTATTTTGCGATGGCCAACCCATTCAATGATTCCCAGGCGGATTTGATGAATATATGATATGTCACACGTGATAGCGTAATGTAACTACATAGATTTTAACTCCAATAAAATCTTGTCCCATTGACATACTTAACAAATTTGTAAAACTGTATCAATGTCACAAAACAAGAGTCAAAATTATAGAGTTGATGCAACATAATCTTGGCAACATCTAGAAGATCCAATCCAAATACATAATTACTTCCCGTCTCAAAATAAATACATTGATATATTATTCGAAGCTCTTCTACGATGATTAAATATCATTTTTTTTATAAAAATATCTTAAAATAATAATGATAGATAAAGTTATGAATTCTAAATCTATATCAAAATTTAAATTTTTTACACTATTAAAAATAAAAAACCAAACGTATCAAATTACATGTCATTACATTTTATGACACTAAGAGAATATAAGTTATCAAAGATGAACATAGAAGCTTTTTCGGGAAAAAAAAAAGACAAACACAAAAGATTTGTTACCTTTGTTCTAAAACAAAAGATTTATTCACACAAAAGAATCATCAAATTTCATTTTTTATTAAAAATATTAGATAAAAGAAGAATGATAGATTAATTTATAAACTTTAACCTTATTTTTGAAAAAAAGATTTCACATTATTAAAAATAAAAAAATATTCCCTCCCTCTCATAATTGAGACACTTATATTTTGAGAAATGTCAAAAGCTTACAATATTTTCATTTTTGATAAATATTTAATCTAAAAAAATATCAAAACAATCCTATATTAGAGTAAATCCTATCATAATTAAAAAAATATTCTTTTTTTTTATCAAATCCATAAAAATTAAATACATACATAAAAAGTCGATATGAATCAAAATATTATGGATGGAGTATTTTATAATTTGTGGGATGAAAAAAGTAATTAATAAATAAATAAATAAATAAAATCTGAAAATATCTGATTGGGCAAGATTATTCATTCATAGTCTCCCTCCTCCACACCACTTCTTCCTCCTCCAAAACCTAATCTCAATCAACCCACCACACAATACACCCAAATGGAAACCCTCAACAACCTCACCACCACCTTCACTCCACCCTCAAACCCCAAACCCATCCTCCACCCCCACCCCCACTTCCAACCATCCCCCTTCCTCCTCCTCCACCGCCACCACGCTTCTTCTCATTCTCCTCGCCCCCTCAAACATCTCACCACCCCACTTTGCCTCAAGCCTCACCTAGAATCCCCAAAATACCCTCCTCCACCATCCTCTCCAAAATCCCCAAAATACCCTTCATCCTCCTCAGCCCACCACCGGCCGGCAAGCGGCTACGCGGCGGCGATCCTGGACATGGCGATTCGGGACGGGACACTGGGGTCCGTGATTCGGGACATGGGGAGGCTGGGGAGGGTGATGAGGAGGAGCGAGATGAGGGAGCTGATGATGGATGAGGGGATTTGGGGAGAGGTGGTGAAAGGGGTGGTGAGGGAGATGGCGGTGGGGGAGATGGTGTGTGGGTTGGTGGAGTTGCTGGTGGAGAAAACTGGGAGAGGAGGAGTGGCGGCGGTATTGGGGGAGGTTGTGGGGGAGTTTGAGAGGATCTTGGGCGAGCTTTCCGGGAGAATAAGACCAGTGGGATCCTTGGGTTGTGTGATCGGTTGAATCTAGATTCGAGTTGGATCTGATGAACGTGGTTTGAATCTAGATTCGAATAGGATGAATGCGGATGCAAGTATGATCAAGGATATAATGTGTGTGTGTGTGTGATCATTTGGATTTTGCTAGGTTGAAGCGTTTTTTATCGTGTGTGGTGTTTGATTTGTGGTTGATGTAAAATCGATGTTGATACTGATTTGGGGACAAGTTGCACGCAAGTTTCGATATATTGTGGTTTTGTATGAATTGTCTTTGGGTTGATGTATATTGTGCGTTCAACATTTCACGAAAAGTGGTTTGTGCTTTCTAATCTCAAGATGAATGCATATATGTTGATGTTCCATGGAAAGGTGTCGGAAGCTTTATTTCTAACATGGTTGAAGTATTCAACAAAATGTTTTGATAATATCATTATCATCTATTTGATTGTCCAATGTTAATCTTCATTTATTTGAACAAACATGTTACCAATCAAACTTACATACTGCTTCTTTCGTCCAATGCAACTAGCATCTCAAACAGAGTCAATTTGCAGCTCATATGGGGTAAACAAGAACTAGTACAATCATTTTAAGGTGTCCAATGCATTAATGCTACTCTCAAAGCATGATATTGATCTATTTGTTATTCACTGAATGTCTTGAACTCTACCATCTGGATCATTTGATAATTGTGAAATCAAATGGTTGGATATTTTGTCGATACAACTGCATTTAGGGCTCGGTTTGATATAAGCTTCACTCGAGTATCATTTATGAAGATCATAAGTTAAATTTAAACATAATTTTAGATTTGTGAAATTGAATGAGCCAAATTTAAATCAGTCATAACTCGGCTTGATAGACTCACGAGCCAACTCATTTATATGTTTATCGAATCGGTTCGATTATAGTTTGTTTAAGGCTCGTATATATATACACACATATATATAATTTATTTTTTGATAAATATACACATAATATTTTTAAGCCATGTAAAATTATAATATCTTATTTATTCACTCCTTTATACATTTAGGTGATTATGTGAAAAAAAATGATTTTTTCATTTTAAGGTTAATTGACATATTAATTGTGTGTCAATTTTATCAATTTAACCTTTTAGCTAGTGATTTCAATTTTAGATAATGATATTTAAACTTAAATTTTTAGAGATATTAGAATTTATTTATAGAAGGTTTGCCTCGATTCGAATTCGACTAGACTCGAATGAGTATATGAGTCGAGTCGAGTTCGTCCATAATTATTTATGAAACAAAGTTGACAGACTCCGTTCAATTAGGTTTGAATCAAAATTAAATCTAAACCCAAATTTAATAAAATTCTAAACGAGCCGAACTCAAATTATACCATACTCTTTCCGCCCCTAACTATACTCCGATTGATCATTTGATCTCCATTTCCTTTTTTTCAGATTGTCAAGGGCCCAACAACCCAGTCCCCAAACTCCAAATCCCAACAGCCCACAATCATCGACACAACCCAAAGCCCTTCGATGCCCAATGACCTCTCCCCATCACACACATAAGCCCACAACCCGACCCGCCCACACAACCCTCATCGCTAGGGTTTCTCATCCTTCCCCAATCACGTTCCCCATCTTCTCCAATTGAAGTTTTCTCGTCGATTTTTGTTGCGATTAGGGTTTGCAATCAGCTCACAATGAGGCCGATCTTCGTCGGGAACTTCGAGTACGACGCCAGGCAGTCGGATCTCGAGCGGCTGTTCTCGAAATACGGAGATGTGGAGCGTGTCGACATGAAATCTGGTATAAATAATGTGAATCGATTGGATTTCGCTTGGTGTGTTTCGGGTTTCATTTATTTGGTATTGGTGTTCGATAATGATTGTTTAGGGTTTAGGGTTTTAGGATCTGTGTAAGATCATCGGGGTTGGTTTGCTGGTTGAAGGGTTTAGAATTGGGTGATGATTATTGTGATGGAATATGCGAACAGTAGCGATGTAATTGTAGCTGGTGATGAAGGATTCCATGTATAATGGATCGGAGAGAGGTTGATGTACGCTGTGCTGTCTTTCTATGGTGTTGTGTGAACATTGCAATTATAGATGTTTCTAACGATCCTTTCACGTAGTCCCCGTGACTAGAGAGGAGTTTAGAAGTGACACAAAACCAAAGAGAATGAGAAGAATGACAATTTTAAGTTCTGAACAAGTAGGCATAAAAGCAAGATGTCTTTAAGCAATATGCACTTTTTATTTGTTGTGTTGATTTTGTTCATTTATCATGGCGTAGTTCACTCTCATTGTGTTTCCGATATATGAATGTGGTTTTGTTTATTTTTTGCATTGTGTGTGGATGTTTCGTGGCAATTTGTAAGAGGTGGGTTAGTTGACGCGGTCAATTTAGCTTCTACTCTGCTACTTGATGTATTGTTTTTATTTAGCAGCAATTCGGTTTGTTATGAAAACAAGAATAAGCATGAATTATTCTCAATGATGAGACGGGTACATATGCTTGATGCCTCTGTTATTTTATGAAATTGGAATCTAGGAAACGGTTTCAACAGGGATCAGTGATCAGATGACCGTGCAGGGAAATTTTCAATTTGTTTTCTTAACTGAGGATAAATTTTCAATTTGTTTTCTTAACTGAGGCTAGAGCCTGGATGTGTCAAATTGTAAGAGGAATAGATTGAACTTGACTGATAAGTAGCTTTGTGGTTTATACATGAAATTAAATGTGCAATAAATTGAAGATGGGTGAAATTCTAAATGTATAACAAACAAACTCTGAAGGCAACATAAAATGTACACATTCTTTGGAAAGTTCTCCATATTAAGTGTTTTCTTTGACGCAGGGACTCCTACCATTGGAAGATGAGCTTCCATCTGCATTCTACCACTTCTGTGGAATAAAAATGTAGTGGCTTCCTAGTTTCGCTGCTTGCTTTCTCATCGCAGCTGGAACTCTACCGCATTTTATTCAACCGTTCATCCATTTTCGACCACTTGACTGCATAGAGTTATCATTTTACTACAATGGCCATGCTTGGATCAACCAATTCATCATGCCATGCTCTGCCTTGCACCATTCGGGCATCCATCAATACCATTCTCGCCATGCCTCTAATTGTGAACTCATGCACTATGAATGGCAGAAGAATACATACAATGACAGATGTAATACTTTGGATGTTATAGTTTAAAATGCAACCTTGATTAACCTCATCCTTGCTCGCTTCTCCATCCTTTAGTGCATCACTTCTACACATTGCTGCAGGTTTTGTACCTTATTTTTCTAGTTCTGAAGAGGACAAAAAGCTATTTTTTTATATGTGATTATGCCTCAAGGGAGGCATCTCAAAAATGGTGAATTGCTGTTTCTTTTATTGATTTCTTTTTTTCTTTTTCCCTTGTTCCGCAGGATTTGCTTTTGTCTATTTTGTGGATGAATGTGATGCGAGAGATGCCATTCGTGGTCTTGACAATTTACCATTTGGCTATGAGAGGCGGAAGTTGTCTGTGGAATGGGCAAGGGTATGCTATACATAACTTCTTTTGCATCCATGTGTGATGCTGTAGCTTAAGAAAGGAGACATTCTATTATGAATGTGTTGAAATGAAATCCTTTTTTTTTATAATGGTTTTAGGGTGAACGTGGTCGGCATCATGATGGCTCCAAACCAGGAGGTAACCAGAGGCCAACAAAGACACTGTTTGTCATTAACTTTGATCCCTTGCGCACTGAAGTCCGAGATTTGGAGCGACACTTTGAACCGTATGGCAAGATTACTAGTATCAGAATTCGAAGAAACTTTGGCTTTGTTCAGTTTGGAACACTAGAGGAAGCGACTAAAGCTCTGGAATGCACACACATGAGGTAGATTTGTGACCTCGTTAGTGCTAATAGTTAATAACCTGTTGTCATGTTTCTATCTGTGATGCAAAGCTGCTACTCCTTCTCCTTGTCCCAGCAAGTTGTTTGACAGGGTGATCTCTGTTGAATATGCACTCCGAGATGATGATGAAGGGGATGACAGAGACAGACTTGCTAGTCCCAGAAGAGGAAGAGGAGGAGGAGGAGGGTTTGTTAGTCATAGGGAGAGCCCATATGCGAGGTCCAGGAGTCCAGCGTTCCGCAGGGCCCGCCCTAGTCCTGATTATGGACACCCTCGAAGCCCTGTTTATGACAGATATGCTCCCCCAGCATATGATCGTCCAAGGAGCCCTGAGTATGGTCGTTACCGCAGGTAGTTTTGAATGCTCCACTGGTTTTTCCATATTGCCAACTGTTTGTGATGAATTGTTTCTAAACTTGTTCTTTGTTTGCAGCCGTTCTCCTGTGAAGAGATCAAGGACTTGAGGAATAATGGTAGTTAAGGAGATTTTGGAGTAGTTGCAATGCTCAGCTGCGATTTTCTATCCAGATGCTGGTACTTCTCTGGATGAGTTGTAGGCTAAACCTAAAATCTTGTGTATTCGTAGTTCCGAGATGTCTGTTTTGGTGGCTTAAGTTCCTATGTGACTTATTGCTAGTTTTTCTGTCATGTATGAAGCTCAGTTCAGTAGTTATTTTACTGATGCATCCGGTAATGTTCTTTCTTTTTGCTTTGCGTTGGTTTCTCAGAATTTTTCACGAAGAATTGATTCATCAGTCCTTTTGGCGATTCTTATACTGACTTCGTATGGTGAGATCGACCATCCTATGATTCCTATTGCGCTCTTTTACACGTGCATAGGACGTGATACTTCCTGCTCCTTTTATGCTTCTATAGTAACAGATCTCTGAGGTACATATCTTGTTCAGCAGAATTATTCTACGCTACTATAAACGTTTCAGTCATTGAAGTTGGAGACTGCATTGGAAAAAATGGTGCTATTCTGCTAGAAAAGTTAATGTTTTGATCTCACTTTGATAATCGGCTGCCTCTGGAACCATACAAGCAGCAATCCCTGGATTAGTGATATCATAACGAGAAACGTGATATCGATTGTTGATCTTGATGCATACTTGTGCGAAAATCATAGTTCGGGGGCACAGTCGTCGAACCTTGTTAATCATTAGTATCTTACATTACACACTGTTAACATTAGTATCTTACCTTACAAACGAAAGCAAGACATCACTTCAAATATGTCGTGATTGTTTCTCTCATCCAAGAGCATTATTAAACATACAATACCAGGATCATCTTCATATATATTTCTTCAACTCTTGATCAATAGCTCTCTCAAGCCAAGCCTCAGCATCATCCATCAACTCAGGACTCAGCCTAACCATCAAGACGCAAAACTCCATCTCGTTCAACGTTCCGTCGCCATCAACATCTCCTTCCATCACCATCGCCACCGCCTCCTCCTCGCTCATCCCTTCCATTCCCAGCATCCCCGCGTTCTTTTTCAAACTCTCCGGCGTGATCACTCCTCTCCTAGCGTCCGCCAGCATCCTGAACCCTCCACACAGCTCCGTCACAAAGGCGTCCACGTCTAACTTCTCCGCCATCACGGGCAACATATCCTCAAAGTTCTGATCATGATTGTTTATCTCGTGTGAAGCCTCGCTTTGTTGATCTTTCCCCATTTCCATGATCAAAATACTTTGCCAACTAGCTTGTGAGAATTGACAAGATAACAAAGTTTGTTTCTTGCATTGCTTTTTATAGGTGTTTTTGGGTTCACTTTTTTTTAATGGGTTTGAGATTTGGTTATGATGATGAGATGTATTAGTTGGAGAATTTCTAGGAAGGTGCCGATGAGGAACAAGTTGTGTGGACATTGCTGTGTTCATGAGTACAAGACTTCGCATTTTTGTTTGTGCCGTTGTTATGTGAGTTTCCTTGAAGTTTCGTCCAGGGTGGCATGTTTTGTCATGATAGTTATAATTCGTGGATTTGAAGTCCGAGAGTTGTGTTAATTAATTGTTTTTGTCAGATGTGTCATTTCCGGGGGAGATAGTAACGTTTGAAGTTGATGCTTAGATCACACGAAGTTCTATATGGGTTGCTCTCAAAATAAAAAGAGTGAAGAGGTGAACCAAATCTCAAATCAGCCTTTGTTTCAATGAATAGTTCGCAAACTCATAAGATCATATAAATCAATTTTCATTAACAGATTCATTAATCAATTGAATATTCCTCAGATCTTTTTGACGTTTTCATTTGATGTTGAGCCACTGATCAAATGGAACAGGGTTGTGTCAAAAAAAAAAAAAGAGTGAACCTTAAATCATTACTGATCAAATGGAACGGGATTATGCCCCAGAAAGAATGAACCTTAAATCATTAACACCTAATCTATTCATTCGATTATTCATCACGGATAACAAAAAATGAATGGACGAGAGAAGTATCTATGCACCGAATGCAACCTTCTCCAAGTTAACAGCATGTCTCGAGTAACAACCTCCCCACACCATACTAGATACTCCTACTTCAACTGCAAATGAGTACAACACATTGTGCTGATTGTTTTTTGTGTGTTTTTTTTTTTAATGAGTTTGTTTTTTAAGATGCTTTTTGTTTGTTTTTATTAGGGTTGTATTTTTTAAAGGTTTGTCCATATTACTATTTGAGAAAAACGGATATATTTCATGACATACCTAAGATTAGAAATATCTAATATAAATCGATGATTAAGATTAAAATATAAAAATAAATATGTATGTAGACTTGGGTCTCACTTTATGATAATTGATATATTAATTATTGGATCCTTATTTTATGATGCATCTACCATTCATTTTTTAACCTCAACCTTTGAATTTATATAAATATATCTAAGTTTAGATATATTATGATATATATTCACTAAGCCCTTATTATTTTAGGTTGTTATTTTTTTTAGTTTTAAATGTTTTTTTATGGAGAAATTGTTTTTTTGGGGGGTGGGGGGTTAACAGCACATGCGTCGTATTCATTTGCACAGCCGGTGATCCTCGTCCAATATTTCAACGTATATAAAGAAAAATAAGAAATTATCAATTATGATATTCTCTTTATTTCATAACATAAAGTATTTTTTATTTGGGTTTGTCCCAAAAATATATATACCTCCATCCCATAAAGACTACATTGTTTGTTCACATAGGTGAAAATTCTTTTTAGCTACAAAATACCCGGGGGGTGATCAAATAATATTTTTTTCATATTTATTGTGAAATATCAAAAATAATTTAATTTATATATTATAATGAACTAATAAAATTTTTAAAAAATATATTTAATATAAAAAATAACGTATTAAAATATATAGCGAATGATGCATTTTTTGCGTATTATTGAAATCTTTATTGATGCGTACAATATTTTCACGCAAAGTTTTTCACACCATTTAGTTTTACTATCTCCCCTCAGCTTATATTATGATATTAATTGATTAATACGTTTTCGAAGCGACGAGCAGCAAGGGTGTCGTGGTGTAGTTGGTTATCACGTCAGTCTAACACACTGAAGGTCTCCGGTTCAAGTCCGGGCGACGCCAAATTGTTTTTCCTCATTTTCATCTTTTTCCATCTCGACCCCAGACGACATCGCTTCACTCCCTCTCCATTCCCTCACTCTCCCCTCTCACTCCATCGCCGCCACCACAATGGAATCATCACCGCCAAGACGAGGTCCCTTACGCCGCCGCATCACGAGATCCGACGCGGCCACGATGCTGCGCAAATCGTGGTACAGACTGCGACTCTCGGTGCGGGACCCTCGCCGAGTCCCGACATGGGACGCGGTGGTGCTGACGGCGGCGAGTCCGGAACAGGCGGCGCTGTACGAGTGGCAGATGAGGAAGGCGAAGCGGCTAGGGCGGATCGCGGAGGGGACGGTTATTCTCGCGGTGCCGGATCCCGATGGGAGACGTATCGGGTCCGGTGGAGGGACTTTGAATGCGATTAGGTCTTTGGCGGAGAAGACAAGGGCCGGGATAGATGATGAGGTTGATTTTGTTTACTTTGTTTGAGGATTTGTGGTTTGTTCTGATTAGTGATTCGAAATCGTTGTGATTGAAATGTGTAGTGTGAAACGAGATGATCATGGTGTGATAAGTATGGTGGAGATTCTATCTGGTTGGTTGATTATCTAGATTGTGAGGAAGGATTTCGATCATAGTGTGATTCGTGTTTGAATTATCAGATTTGATTCGTGCAGGCTCCAGCATTTGTGCAATTAGCGAGCTAGAATGTTGTTTGTGGATGCTTGAGGTCGATTTCATTTGATGTTTGAGGATTTGCATTTCAATTTGATTAGTGATTGGAATTCGCTGTGGTTGAAATGTGTAGTGTGAAACGAGATGATTATAGAGCGATTACCATAGTGGAGATTCTGTCTAGTTGATTGATTATCTAGATTCCAAGGAAACATTTTGATAATATGGTGGAGTTTGAATTGTCAGATTTCATTTGTGCTGGATCTGATAATTTGGTTAATTTGTGAGCTAGAGTGTTGTCATTGGTATTGAGTTGAGGAATCTGCATTTCGATTTGATTAGCAATTCTAAATCACTGCGACTGAAATGTGTAGAGTAAAGCGAAATGATTATAGAGCGGTTAGCATAGTGGAGATTCTGTCTGGTTGATTGATTAACTAGATTATGAGGAAGCTTTGTGATCATAGCATGATTCGAGTTTGAAATATTAGATTTGTTTCGTTCTGGATCTGATAATTTGGTTAATTTGAGTGCTAGAGTATTGTCAATGGTATTGAGTTGGAGTGGGATTGTGCTTGTCACTTGAATTCTGAAATAGTAATTTTAGAGGAGTTAACGCATTGCTCCTGCGTGCCATTGTTACCTTGATCTTTAGATTTGTGATTATACTCTCGAGTTAGAGTGAGTTTAGAGGAGCAAGTTGTCCCTGCTCCCTCGGTGTCTTTGCTACCTTGATCTTAGATTCTTATCACGGAAGTGATCGAGCTTGATCCTTCATCTTCTGATGGTTAGCTCTGCTCTGCTGACATTTTTCTTTTTTAAATTCTACTCGAGATTACTCTTAATGGTGGTCTTATTTGATTTTTCTTGCTGGAAGTATGTGGAGTATTTGTTAGTGGCTAGCAGCCTTCTCTTCAATTGTCAGTAAACTAAGATACTTTCCTGGCATTACATTCTATTCATTGGAATTGGCGGATTGTTTATGATTGCAGGCCACAAATTTGAAGGATGAGAATTCTCAATCTGCTGGATTATTGCCTAGGGTTGAAGATGGAGGCATTTCCCCGAAGGTCGTTGACTTCCTGTCTGAAAAGCACATCTTATTGGTCCATGCAGGTGGAGATTCTAAGAGGGTGCCGTGGGCTAACCCCATGGGCAAAGTGTTTTTGCCACTTCCTTATTTAGCAGCAGATGATCCAGATGGGCCTGTCCCTTTGTTATTTGATCATATTCTTGCAATGGCTTCTTGTGCGAGACAAGCGTTTAAAAATAAAGGTTAGTTGAATTATCTGTGATATTTTCTTGTATCATACTAGTATTTTATTGAATCATGCATGATGTGGTTTTGGAGCATGATGTGGTTTTGGAAAGATACATACTTATTTGGGGTTTGTTCTGAACCCAACATCCATTGTCTATTGCTGTTAGAAAACTTTGGTCTTATTTCTGGTGTGTTATCACCATGATTCAGCAAGTTCTACCTATATTCCATCATGCCGAGTCCATTACATGGATACTGCCGAGTGATTCATGTGGAGACTTGCATGTGTACCATATATGCATTTGTCAAGGTTTTCATGAAGTATGCCGACCTGATGATGAAGTAGCAATCATGGCTATTTATTTTGCTATTGCTTATGATAACGGTGGCCACCGTTTCCACCACCGGATGGTGGCCTCCAAAATTCTCATTTTTTGGGTTTTTAAATGTTTACATTTTTATTGTTTAGATCATCTTATTATTTCATAGATAATATTGGTCATTTGGATGTATTTATTTGAGTTGTTTTTCAAAAAACAAAGTAATCTTAACATTGAGTGGTCTAAAACCCTCATTAAAAACTTCCACTTATTACCAAAGTGTGTGGCCGATTCATCCCAAATTTTATATACATGACAAATATCAATAGTTAAACTTATTCAACAGTTGGATTGCCATTTAATGATCGGAAGTATTAGTTTTTAAGAGTCACCTTTCCTATTAAGGAAACGTGGCCACCTTTCCTTCCTATAACTCATTGCTTATTTGTAGGTGGATTATTTATAATGACGGGTGATGTTCTTCCGTGCTTTGATGCCTCCAGAATGGTTCTTCCAGAGGACACATCATGCATTATCACTGTTCCCATAACCCTTGATGTTGCTGCTAATCATGGGGTGGTTGTAGCATCTAAAAGCGGCGTATCAGATGCTGGTTCTATTACGAGTCCCGTAAAAAATCTGCTACAGAAGCCGAGTCTTGAAGATCTTGAGAAGAGCCATGCTATTTTAGATGATGGCAGGACATTACTAGACACGGGAATTATTGCAGTCAGGGGTGAAGCATGGAAAGAGCTTGTGGAGCTTTCGTGTAAATGCGAGCCAATGATTCTGGAGCTCTTAGAGAGCAAAAATGAGGCAAGCAACTGATTATGTAAAATTTTCAAGCCACAATTCTTCAGGCTATAGTCAACTAATACTTCTGCTGTTGTATTCATATCTATTGTCGATGTTGCTCATGAATCTCTTAGACTGTTGTTGGGGGCTTCTAACCTTGAGTGTATTTCATGGCAGATGAGCCTATACGAAGATTTGGTGGCTGCTTGGGTTCCTGCAAAGCATGAATGGTTGAGGAAGCGTCCCCTTGGGAATGAGTTAGTTGACAAATTGGGGAAGCACCAAATGTATAGTTATTGTGCTTGTATGTACAGATTGGTACTGAATATTATGCTTGCTAGATCGTCCATCTCTACTATTCTTAAAACTTGAAGCATGCGCACTACGGTGTTCAAGGGTAATGAGTGTCATCCTGCTTAGTAAAATACATCTTAAGAACATATAGTTTTTGCAGTTTATTATCTTTAGGTACGGGGAACCGCAGCTGCATTGCGGAATGTCATTTGACTAAGTTTTATGCGCAAATATCTTGCTGTGGTTAATTGTCTTTGTGTTTTGCTGCTTGCAGATGACTTGCTCTTCTTACATTTTGGAACCTCGAGTGAAGTATTGGAGCATCTCAGTGAGCCTGATTCTGGACTTGTAGGACGAAGGCACTTTTGCTCCATTCCAGCAACCACTGTTTCTGATATAGCTGCCTCCGCCATTATTCTGTCCACCAAGATTGCTCCTGGTGTCTCAGTTGGAGAAGATTCTCTAATTTATGATTCTTCCATTTCTGGTAGTGTGCAGATCGGCTCTCAGTCGATAGTTGTTGGTATTCACATTCCTGAGGGCTTGGATGTGAATGACGTCGTGAGATTCATGCTTCCAGATCGCCACTGTTTATGGGAAGTTCCCTTGGTGGGGCGCAGTGATAAAGTTATTGTATATTGTGGCCTCCATGATAACCCGAAGGCTTTGTTATCCAAGGATGGAACTTTTTGCGGAAGGCCTTGGAAGAAGGTCTTGTTCGATTTGGGAATTCAGGAAACCGATCTCTGGAATTCTACATGTTCAAATGATAAATGCTTGTGGAATGCAAAATTATTTCCAATCTTGCCTTGCTTCGAAATGCTTAAACTTGCATCATGGCTGATGGGGCTGACTGACCAGAAAGATGAATCGGTTCTTCGATCGTGGAGAAGTTCTTCACGTGTAAGCTTAGAAGAGCTGCACAGATCCATAGACTTCCGAAGTATGTGCTTAGGCTCGAGTCAGCATCAAGCTGGTCTTGCTGCCAGTATTGCTAGAGCTTGTATCGACTATGGATTGCTCAGACGCAACTTGTCTCAGCTTTGTGATGAGATACTACAAGATACAGTATCGGGAGTTGAAACATGTCAAAAAATTTTGGGTAGCTGTCCAGTTTTCAAGGAGCACTACTCGAAAATTCTTCCTCAAAGTCGGATATACAAGGTAGAGGTTGATCTCCTTCAGGCTAGTGGTGATGAATGCTTGGCATCTGACTTAGAGCAGAAAATGTGGGCTGCTGTTGCAGCTGAGACGGCATCTGCAGTACAGTATGGCTTTAAAGGTAGAATTCTTCAATGATAATTCAATTTTCGAAAAGGTTACAGATATACACCCTTGAATTATAGACGGGAAAACTTGATGGGTTTATCATTTATTTTCATTTTGGTCTGCACCTGCAGAGAGAATCTTGGATTCATTGCACGGAAATGTCGCTCCAGCATACCAGGATAGAGGATCCAATGGTAGTATGGACAAACAGTTCATTCCTCGAAAGGTTAAAGTTGAATTGCCGGTGCGTGTAGATTTTGTTGGGGGCTGGAGTGATACCCCTCCATGGAGCTTAGAGCGGCCTGGTTGTGTGCTGAATTTAGCAATTAGCTTAGAAGGTTGTCTCCCAATTGGCACTGTCGTTGAGACAACAAGAACAACCGGTATCATGATTAGAGATGATGCCCCAAATGAGTTGCATATAGCAGACTGTTCCTCTATTGCAACTCCATTCGACAGCAATGATCCATTTCGGCTCGTCAAAGCTGCATTACTTGTTACTGGTGTATTGCAAGACAAAATTCTTTCAGAGATGGGATTGCAGATTTCTACATGGGCTAATGTCCCTCGTGGTAGCGGACTCGGGACTTCAAGTATACTTGCTGCCGCTGTTGTGAAAGGACTGCTTCAGATAATCGATGGAGATGCCAGTGATGAAAATGTTGCCAGACTAGTTTTAGTCCTGGAGCAGCTCATGGGAACCGGTGGTGGCTGGCAGGATCAAATCGGAGGTTTATATCCTGGTATCAAGTTCACTACAAGCTTTCCTGGGATCCCGTTGTGGCTTCAGGTTCTTCCCCTAGTCGCTTCTCCTGAACTTATCATTGAGTTGCAAAGACGACTGCTCGTGGTTTTTACTGGCCAAGTAAGTAACTCTGGATGTCGGTTTCTTTATTGTTGTTTATCTGCTCAATGGTACCGTGTCTTCTGTTCATTCTTTCTTTTCACGGGCCGTTCAGCTGCTGCTTGAACTAAGCTGCATACAGCTGAGTAGTCACAAAGATTATGATTTGGGAAAGGTCATTGTCATATAAGTCATAAGATTATAAACTTTTGTTGCTGTAGGTGCGGCTTGCTCACCAAGTTCTGCAAAAAGTCGTGACCCGATACCTCCGGCGGGATAACTTGCTGATATCCAGCATCAAGCGCCTGGCTGAACTTGCAAAAATAGGGAGGGAAGCTCTAATGAACTCTGATCTAGACGAGCTAGGGGACATCATGTTGGAAGCATGGCAGCTACATCAAGAGCTTGACCCGTTCTGCAGCAATCAATTTGTTGATCAACTTTTCGAGTTCGCCAGTCCTTTCTGTTGCGGCTACAAGCTTGTGGGTGCTGGAGGCGGCGGATTCGCCTTGTTGCTCGCCAAGGATGCTGATCGCGCCAGGGAACTCAGGAACTCGTTGGAGAAGAGTTCGAATTTTGATGTGAGAGTTTACGACTGGGAAGTGTTTTTGGGTTCTGGATGATTTGGATTTACTATGGTGTTGGAACAACTATTATAGAATAGGTAGTCGACGTCGTTGTTGTATTTTCCTTTGATGTGTGTTTATTTATTCAAATTACTTGCATGCTTTTATGCATACAGCATGCGCTATGCACTGGTGATGTAGTATGAATGATGCCTCAATTATTTGTCGAAGGATCTGCAACTTCTCTATGTTCCATGTAAATATGCACCATGATCTAACGATATCTATTCTCTGTTCTCTGTTGCCTGCGACACGGGTAAGCTGTGATATGTTTAGTGTCTCTATATGTTGTACATATCATTGAAGTATCTCTGTTATTCGGAGAACATTACAATATTTGTTAGATGTATCTTGATCCACTATTGAACCATAATGAAGCTTCATAAGTAAGAACCTTGTTCAAAGATTGTAGTACTCCTAGAATTTTATTAAGTTTTGACTTTTTTGTTATTATTGAGATAAAGTTTGTCCAGTGTCTTACGAGGATAAGGTGTACTGGGTCCGTCTAAAGTAAATTACATTAAGACATATATATTATTAGAACATTTTATATAAATTATAACATTATTATATTAAGTAATCTTAACATGAAAAAAAAACCCATATTTTATATCACATCATTTTTATTTTTGTTTTTATTTTTGCACCCACTCACAATTCTAACTTCGGGGCTCAAGAGGACATTAGCATAAAAAGACACCAAGTAAATATTTTTCTTAATAATTGTTAATTCAACAAATTATAATTTATTTAAAATAAAGAGAATAATTTTATGTCATTTAACATCAATAATTGTTTAAACTTTATATATGTTTGGGGAATATCCGACGTTATTTAATAATAAAAATACGACTCCAGATCGATACATTGGTGTAATGAAAAATACGTAAACCTCGTATAAATCATCAACATATGCTAGTACTCATATTCAAATTTACAAATACAGCCACCAGCAACCGTAGAGCAGCAGCCTCATCCCCGCCATGAAATTTGACCGTTGCATTCGCCATGAACCCTGCACTCACTCGCCTCACCAAAACCTCAACCCAATCACCAGACGTCCGTACACTCGCCCACCTCTACGCCACCGATCTCCACCACTGCGCCACTCTCCCCTCCGCCGCGGCCTCCACAGACGCCAGAATCGTCCATGCCCACATGATCACTATGGGTTTCCACCCGAAATCACACATCCTCAATCGCCTCATACATGTGTATTGCAAATCGGGGAATTTTGGTTATGCACATCACCTGTCTGACGAAATGCCTGAAAGGGATGTGTTTGTGTGTACGACGATGATCACGGGGTTTTCGGGGTTAGGGATGTTGGGGAAGGCTAGGGAGGTGTTTGAGGGGATGTGGGTCGGGATGAGGGACACAGTGATGTATAACGCGATGATAACTGCTTGTTCGAGGAACGAGGATGGGCGGGGTGCGGTGGAGGTGTTTCGGGGGATGTTGAGGGATAGGTTTAGGCCGGACGGGTTTACTTTTGCATCGTTGATGAGTGGGCTGAGGATGGTGGTGGGCAGGGAGAGGGAGTGTGAGATGGTGCATTGTGCTGTGATGAAGTCGGGGACTGGATGTGTGGCGGCGGTGATGAATTCTTTGATCTCGTTGTATGTTGCTTGCGCATCTTCACCTATGGTTGAAGTGTCTGCGTTGATGGGAGCGGCAAGAAAGGTGTTTGATGAGATGGAGGGCAAGGATGAGTTGACGTGGACTACAATGATCACGGGATATGTAAGGTGTGGTGATCTTGTCTCGGCGAAGGAAGTTTTTGGTTTGGTGAATGAGAAGCTGGTGGTTGTATGGAATGCCATGATTTCGGGCTATGTGCACCATGGTCTTCATTCTGAAGCTTTTGATATGGTTAGAAGAATGCATTTGGTGGATATCAGACTCGACGAGTTCACTTATACCAGTGCTCTTACTGCCTGTGCTGATGCCGGATTGATTAGTCACGGAATGGAAGTGCATGCTTATATTCTAAGGAACGAGGCAACACAGGCTCCAGGGTTTTCTGTATCGGTAAACAATGCGTTGGTCACTCTGTATGGGAAATTCGGTAAGGTTCATGAGGCTCGATATATATTCAATGAGATGCGAGTGAGGGACATGGTTTCATGGAATACGGTTTTATCAAGTTATGTGAATTCTGGAGTGATGAATGAAGCCAAGGAATTTTTCGCTCAGATGGCTGAGAAAAACCTCTTAACATGGATCGTCATGATATCAGCTCTTGCGCAAAATGGACTAGCAGAGGAGAGTCTGAAGTTGCTCAATCAGATGAGACTCGAAGGATTTCGACCCTGTGACTATGCATTTGCTTCAGCGGTGATTGCTTGTGCTAGTCTTGGAGCGTTTGACCATGGGCGCCAGCTCCATGGTCAGCTTATTAAGCTAGGATACGAGGTGAGTCTATCAGCAGGAAACGCGCTCATAACAATGTATGGAAGATGCGGAATTATGAGAGATGCTTATAGCATCTTCTTCACGATACCATTTGTTGATTCTGTATCTTGGAATGCGATGATCGCAGCTCTAGGACAGCACGGCCACGGTGATCAAGCGCTTGAATTCTTTGAGCAGATGCTGCAAGAAGAGTTCATACCTGATAGGATTACGTTTCTCACTGTTCTCAGTGCTTGCAGCCACGCAGGGCTGGTTGAGCAAGGGCAACGTTATTTCGACTCCATGTATGCTTCTTATGGTATCATTCCTGGGGAAGACCATTATGCTAGAATGGCTGATCTCTTATGTCGTGCTGGTAAGTTCCAAGAAGCGAAAGACCTCGTCGAGAAAATGCCCTTCGAGGCAGGAACCCCGGTCTGGGAGGCATTCCTTGCAGGTTGCAAGACCCACGGGAACCTGGAACTAGGGGTCTATGCCGCGGAGAAGCTATTCAATACAATCCCTGAACACGACGGCACCTACATCCTCCTTTCCAACATGTACGCCAATGCGGGTCACTGGAACGATGTGGCTCGAGTAAGGAAACTGATGAGGGACAGAGGCGTGAAGAAGGAGCCGGCTTGCAGTTGGATCGAGGTGGAGAGCAAGGTACATGTGTTCTTGGTCGACGACATGATGCACCCGGAGGTACAAGAAGTGTACGATTATCTCGAGGAACTGGTCGCCAAGATGAGGGCGCTCGGATATGTTCCTGATACAAAGTATGTGCTACATGACATGGAGCAAGAGCAGAAGGAACATAGCTTGTCTACTCATAGCGAGAAGCTTGCGGTCGCTTATGGGCTCTTGAAGCTCCCTGCTGGAGCCTTAGTGAGGGTTTTCAAGAACCTTAGGATCTGTGGAGATTGCCACAACGCCTTCAAGTTCATGTCCATGGTGGTGCAGAGAGAGATCATTGTGAGAGATGGGAAGAGATTCCACCATTTTAGAGATGGGGTTTGCTCCTGTCGGGATTACTGGTGAACGAGTAATGCTGGTTTCAATTGTCATTCTGTGATTGGTTCACATTAGCATTTTTAGTATAGTGAAGTTAAGGGTGAAAAGGAAACGATATGTTGATCAAATCTGCCCATCTTTCACCCATTTGCACGGTCCAATCCAAGAAATAACGACGATTGAAAAGTTTGCCAATATGATTATTGTTGGCACTATTGTTAGGAGTAGATTTTTTGCAAGATGCATGAGTTGCTCTACAACAGAAGCTGGTTTCCTGTTAACTTCTAGCTGTGGAAGGATTCATGCCATGACATCGAGGTAGACCGTGACTGGTTTATACTCCAAGCTCACAGCACATTATTCATGCGTTTGGTTGTCGTGGCTATGTAAAGTACAGGAATCTCACTTACAATTGTCTGCGACTTGGAATATACAACCTGGTGCAAACAGATTGATAATTTGCAAGCAGCTATATATATTTACATCAGAAAGTTCCCGACTGTTGTTCTCGTTGATCTATGAGTGTCGTTTCCTCGCTCGGTTTCCTTCCTGATGAAACACTGATCGTGAAGGTCAAAGTTCTTTGCACAAAATCTTTTTCACTGGACGGCTTTATTCCAGACGACTCTTCAGGGCATCAGGTAGACTAAGCCCGTGACACTTATCATGCACAAGATAGTCATTTTCTTATTTGGTTTCCAGATGTATGCGACTGTCCATCACAATGAACGGTCTTCGTGTTCTAGCAATATGTAACACGATACCAACTGTACTACTTTAAGAGTTAATTGATAAGCAAAGCAAACAGAACAACATACACACTTGATCAATGCCCTTATTATGATTAAAGGAAGATTATCTTATTCCTGAGGCAACCTATCCTACTAAAAGCTATGGATTAATATAATCATAGAAGACCGAAAGTTGTTTGGAAAAAGATATGACAAAATGTCAAACTGTATCTTCGGGTGGAGGAAATTATATTAACAGAAAGCACGCCTGTTTGAAGGGAATGTCTCTGAGACCTACACACACTAGACCAACGACAGAGACCAGGAATATTTTGGTCAACGACAAATGAATAACATTGGTCACCTAATCACTTATATCATCGACGATTGGCGATGAGAAATATACGAATCTTGAAGTTACCTAGAACACATAAGCGTAATGCTGAGGAGAATATCCGTTATGCCAGTTCTCACACGCCGTGGAAACGATGATAAAATAAAGACATACAGATATTGTTGAAAATCAACGATGAATTCAGAGAAAATTAATACAATAAAGTTGAAAATTGTGTAGCGCACTTTGATCATTGAAATGATATAATATAAAATCATTTACCATGTACCTCCTCATAACATCCTATTCCAAAACATGGAAGTAGAAGAACCTTCATGTGATTCCTTGGGTTGATCAACTCCATGATTTGTTGAAGTATTTGAAAGTTGCTTCATATCTCCAAATGGAAACAAAAACCTAGCACCATTTCCACCCTCTTGAGCTCCAACATCAAGGGTGCCAACCCTAGCTCTCATCTCTTCGTTCAAAAAGCTCAAATTCGGCTTGAAATTTTGCGACGGGAAACTTGATGGATATAATGCATTGGACACGGCCATCGGTGTGGCCATTGGGATATAAGGGTTCAAGCTACCTCTAAAAGCAATACCTGTTCTAAGAAGGTCCAAGGCCGAGCTTGAACTATTGATAAGTTGACTAGTGATGGTGTTGGTGTTGGTGTTGATATCCATTTTGGGTGATCTAAGAGGTTGAAAGATACCTTGAAAGTCTTGTGTGGGTGAGAATGCAAGGTTAAGATCATGACCTTGTTGATTGTCATGATTGATCTTGATAGGGTTTTGAGTACCGGAAGTGATCATGAACTCATCTGATAGAACTTGCTCGCTTGGAGGGTTTAGTTCATGAGAAATCATCGTGCATGCTAATGATGTAGGAGTCATGATTGTAGGAGCCGATGAAGATGATCCCTTAGTCCTCTTGTTCTTCCTCGAACCGCCTCCCATTGGAACACTTCTAAGGGAACCACCTTGAGTCCAATACCTCCTACAACCCTTGCAAAAGTATCTTGGTTGAGTGAGAGAGTAGTTATTATAGTAACAAAACTTGGTGTTTGTTGAATTGCACCTAGGGCAATTCAAGCTTTGGTCCTTTTGAGGCCTTGTGAGTCTTCTCTCTTGTAATGAAAATGATCCCATTGGAGAGTTTGTGCTTGGAGTTCTCATCTCTTCCATGGCCCTTTCTAACTCCATCTCTTGCAACTACTCCTCAAAATCAAGAGAAAAAAAAAAAGAAAGAAAGAAAGAAAGAAAACGATGAGTTTTCATCCTGTAAATCATATGGATCAGTGCCTTATCCATGCTTTCGATCAGGTCCAAGAAGGGCATTCAAGGGAAAACACGAGTTATTATTGGTTGATAAAGATGATTCCTCAACAGTATCGCAAAGCAGCATCAATCGTCTTTTCTAAACCTTTTTTTTTCCCAATCACATAATCTAGAATAAAGGCTATATGAACAAAGCGAAAAAGGAAAAAAGTGCCATGTCGCAAGAAACAATGAAACCAAGCTAAACAAACCTTGATCTATCTAACTCAAGCCCAAAAAGGGCCATGAATATGCATAGAATGACAAAGATCCATGAAAAGCTTAGAGAGAAAAATTTAAAGCATATCTATCTTGATCTTTGCTTTGCAACCCTTAATCAAACAACTCACTCTTATGAGAAAATGCTTTGAAAAAGCTCATAACTAAAAAGAAAAGCAAGAGACTTTGTGTCGAGTACCTGTTGCCACTGATCAGAAGCATCCATGGTGAATGGATTCAAAGTGGGAAAAGCAAAAGCAGATGAACAAAATGATGCCCTTTTTGAAGATATAAGAAATTTTAGCTCAACTTGTTTTCAGCTAAAGCTAGCTACCTGCCCTGGTTGTAATTATAAATAATAGAATGTTTGATGATGGTTGGTGTTGTGGTTTCATGTGCATAACCTTTAGCTTGGTGATGATGTAAGAGGGAGGATGGGTGGTATATTGTTCGACACGGGGGAGGGTTCGACGAAGGAGACATGCACTTAATCTGGACCTGAGGAACAAATATTTGTGAACCGAATCCATATCACAGGCTAAAGTCTTCTTAATAGTTATGACCGTTTGTTGTGAAATCAACTCTAGGAAACTTAAGGCCGACATCAGAGTTTTTTACGAAGTTTTATCTTGTCATCTTTTTAATCTTGTTAGTATGTTGTCCTCTACATTAACACTTTTTCTACAATTTGAATCCCAGATGAAAGTCAGTTCTCAAGTCCCATGGAAGTTTTTGCTATTTTGCCTTGTGTTCGATTTTTTCAGGTTGATTTTACCTTGTGTTTGTTATTTTAGTTTGCTGCATCTTTTATGTTGAAATTGAACTTTAAAAAACAGTAAGTCAATAAGCAGAGTCAAACTATGCTGATTGAACCTGAGGGCCACTAACTTATAATACCATTTGGGGCTTGCAACTATGGTGAGCCCATAATCTTGAGGTCCAGAGGATTTGGGCTGGACACCCGAAGAATGAGGAATTCATTTATGATTGTGATATGCTCATATGCATTGGATATCACCATAGGTTTAGAGCATTTCCGATGGAGGTGCTATATGGATAGACAAAACTTAGGTGCTATAAGTGAAACTGAGGTTTGCCAAGTTAACTAGCAGTTAGCTATAGGTTGCACTTATGAGCATATTTGCATTCAAGTTCATAGTGAAGCGAATGTTATGCCTCAAATAATGTCTTACCACTATAAAATAAACAGTTTTTAACGATCGAAATTTTTGAATGCTGAATATTAATTTCGATCGCTAATCAATGATTGCAATCGAAATTTGATCGTAAAAAACTTATCGTTAATTATACTTGCGATCGCTTGTATTTCGATCACAGATTTAACGACCAAAAGGCATACTGTCGCAAAACTTATTAACGATTGAAACGATCGCAAAGTCTTATTTTTGAAATGATTTTTTCAGTGACATTAGCGACCGTTTCACTCGCTAATTAGTGACAAACTTGATCGTAAAAGACCTTATTCTAGACACCTAAAAGCTGGTTTACTAAAATCCCCTGCGCAATACAAAATTTGACCTAAATTACTTCCAAACCCAACCATCCAACCTCCCACATCCACAATCCGACACCAACACATGAAAAAACACAAAAACAACATTAAAAAAACAAAAAATTATATCAAGTAATCATTATAATATAAAAATCGTGTATAAAACAAAAAAATGGTAAGAAACCTACATCAAGCTATAGAAATCATACACATCTATGTACGCCTAGAAAACATGGATCTGCTCTAGAGGATATGAAGAAGACGGTGATGGTGGATCATGAGAATCGTCTGGACGACGATAAAAAACTTCTCATCCCCACTGGGACATCATCTGGGCTATCCTCTTCATCTCTGCCATCTCCTTCTTCAACGAAAGAATCTCGGAGCAAATAATGGATAATGATACTCTACTAGTCGAAGATCGCACCTTCTTGGAATAATACACCGAGAAGGTCAATCCCTTCTAGCATCTCGCTACGTCGAGGTACACCTGGCTGATGAATGTGCGCTCCTCCTCCAGATTCTTGATCATATGCAACATAGACACACTTTCTTGTGTGTGTTTTTCCTCGCCTTTACTCCTATTATCCTTCGCTTGTTTCGATCGATTCTTAAACGACTTTGAGTTTCACTTGGTGTTCAACGCACTAAGAGAACCCTCGTCAACCCAAAGAAGGACGTCCCTCTTTTTGCATGATCCAGCGGGCCTTATACAAGATATCTTTCTCCCTTTTCTTCATCGTCGCCGCCCACTCTCTCATGACAAGCTCCATCAGCTCGAGCATCTACCAATAAAACTCCTACACACAAAGTAAACAAAAAAAAAAAATAGATATATGCAATCATTAATAAAATAATGTAAGACACGAAATGAAATGAATTTTTTAAAATTTGAAAAAGATGTTTATACTTACTCTAAAAACCCCACACATCCTTCACCTGGCCCACGAAGGCACCCCCTCTAACATGTCCAATCTCTCTGAAAACAGTTCTCAAAGGAGGCGGAACAGGTGGACACAACACTATGATGATCAAACCTGAAACACATAAAATATACAAAATTAGAAAGAAATAAATCTCTAAAAAATAATATGAAAGACAATGTATATAAAAATAATAATATGAAAGTCAATAATATGAAGCTGAAATTACCATTGACCATCGGGATCTAAGATCTGTCGTAACCATCCACCCCTAACGCACTCAATCTCTTCATCTCCCTGACTAGATGAGTGCGATGATGAAAGATACGGAGTGGTAGATGATCCAACAGCTGGTGATATGGATGGGCGGGGAACTGATGATATAGAAGGACGGGGAGCTCGTGACGTGGAAGAGCGGGGAGCTCATGATTGAGGGACGAGGAGGAGTAGACGGGTGATCTGGTATAGGATGATCCTCCTCGAGGTAATCATCCTTATCAAGGAGCAAAATCGTGCCTATGTCGTGCAATTCAATTGATGATACACTACCTCTCCCATGTATATTTGTTTAAGTTATATATGTTATTCATTAAATATAATTTAATATATATTATTAATAATTTTAAATACCTAAAGAAAAAATTGATAATGATATATATATA